>JBAIAA010001245.1:0-140124 GCA_037893245.1 Crossaster papposus | reverse complement strand
GAGTGTTAGAAGTCCATTTTGTGATCTGAAGGTAAATAGTGCCAAAAAGTGTTTCTTACGCTCAATGGGCGCTATAGAGCATTTTGGAGTGTTGTAAGTCCATTTCGTGATCTGAAGGTAAAAAGTGCCGAAAAGTGTTTGTTAGGCTCAATGGGCGCTATAGAGCATTTGGGAGTGTTGTAAGTCAATTTCGTGATCTGACGGTGAAAAGTGCCGAAAAGTGTTTGTTAGGCTCAATGGGCGCTATAGAGCATTTGGGAGTGTTGTAAGTCAATTTCGTGATCTGACGGTGAAAAGTGCCGAAAAGTGTTTGTTAGGCTCAATGGGCGCTATAGACCATTTGGGAGTGTTGGAAGTCCATTTTGTGATCTGAAGGTAAATAGTGCCAAAAGGTGTTTGTTAGGCTCAATGGGCGCTATAGAGCATTTGGGAATATTGTAAGTCCATTTCGTGATCTGAAGGTAAATAGTGCCGATAAGTGTTTGTTAGGCTCAATGGGCGCTATAGAGCATTTTGGAGTGTTGTAAGTCCATTTCGTGATCTGAAGGTAAATAGTGCCGAAAAGTGTTTGTAAGGCTCAATGGGCGCTATAGAGCATTTGGGAGTGTTGTAAGTCAATTTCGTGATCTGAAGGTAAAAAGTACCGAAAAGTGTTTGTTAGGCTCAATGGGCGCTATAGACCATTTGGGAGTGTTAGAAGTCCATTTTGTGATCTGAAGGTAAATAGTGCCAAAAAGTGTTTCTTACGCTCAATGGGCGCTATAGAGCATTTTGGAGTGTTGTAAGTCCATTTCGTGATCTGAAGGTAAAAAGTGCCGAAAAGTGTTTGTTAGGCTCAATGGGCGCTATAGAGCATTTGGGAGTGTTGTAAGTCAATTTCGTGATCTGACGGTGAAAAGTGCCGAAAAGTGTTTGTTAGGCTCAATGGGCGCTATAGACCATTTGGGAGTGTTGGAAGTCCATTTTGTGATCTGAAGGTAAATAGTGCCAAAAGGTGTTTCTTACGCTCAATGGGCGCTATAAACCATTTTGGAGTGTTGTAAGTCCATTTCGTGATCTGAAGGTAAATAGTGCCGATAAGTGTTTGTTAGGCTCAATGGGCGCTATAGAGCATTTTGGAGTGTTGTAAGTCCATTTCGTGATCTGAAGGTAAATAGTGCCGAAAAGTGTTTGTAAGGCCATTTTGTGATCTGAAGGTAAATAGTGCCAAAAAGTGTTTCTTACGCTCAATGGGAGCTATAAACCATTCTGGAGTGTTGTAAGTCCATTTCGTGATCTGAAGGTAAATAGTGCCGAAAAGTGTTTCTTACGCTCAATGGGCGCTATAAACCATTTTGGAGTGTTGTAAGTCCATTTCGTGATCTGAAGGTAAATAGTGCCGATAAGTGTTTGTTAGGCTCAATGGGCGCTATAGAGCATTTTGGAGTGTTGTAAGTCCATTTCGTGATCTGAAGGTAAATAGTGCCGAAAAGTGTTTGTAAGGCTCAATGGGCGCTATAGAGCATTTGGAGGGGTTGTAAGTCAATTTCGTGATCTGACCGTGAAAAGTGCCAAAAAGTGTTTGTTAGGCTCAATGGGCGCAATAGAGCATTTGGGAGTGTTGTAAGTCAATTTCGTGATCTGACAGTGAAAAGTGCCGAAAAGTGTTTGTTAGGCTCAATGGGCGCTATAGAGCATTTGGGAGTGTTGTAAGACAATTTTGTGATCTGACCGTGAAAAGTGCCAAAAAGTGTTTGTTAGGCTCAATGGGCGCTATAGAGCATTTGGGAATATTGTAAGTCAATTTCGTGATCTGAAGGTAAAAAGTACCGAAAAGTGTTTGTTAGGCTCAATGGGCGCTATAGACCATTTGGGAGTGTTAGAAGTCCATTTTGTGATCTGAAGGTAAATAGTGCCAAAAAGTGTTTGTTAGGCTCAATGGGCGATATAGAGCATTTGGGAGTGTTGTAAGTCAATTTCGTGATCTGACGGTGAAAAGTGCCGAAAAGTGTTTGTAAGGCTCAATGGGCGCTATAGAGCATTTGGGAGTGTTGTAAGTCAATTTCGTGATCTGACCGTGAAAAGTGCCAAAAAGTGTTTGTTAGGCTCAATGGGCACAATAGAGCATTTGGGAGTGTTGTAAGTCAATTTCGTGATCTGACCGTGAAAAGTGCCGAAAAGTGTTTGATAGGCTCAATGGGCGCTATAGAGCATTTTGGAGTGTTGTAAGTCCATTTCGTGATCTGAAGGTAAATAGTGCCAAAAAGTGTTTCTTACGCTCAATGGGCGCTATAAACCATTCTGGAGTGTTGTAAGTCCATTTTGTGATCTGAAGGTAAATAGTGCCGAAAAGTGTTTGTTAGGCTCAATGGGCGCTATAGAGCATTTTGGAGTGTTGTAAGTCCATTTCGTGATCTGAAGGTAAATAGTGCCGAAAAGTGTTTGTTAGGCTCAATGGGCGCTATAGAGCATTTGGGAGTGTTGTTAGTCAATTTCGTGATCTGACGGTGAAAAGTGCCGAAAAGTGTTTGTAAGGCTCAATGGGCGCTATAGAGCATTTGGGAGTGTTGTAAGTCAATTTCGTGATCTGACCGTGAAAAGTGCCAAAAAGTGTTTGTTAGGCTCAATGGGCGCTATAGAGCATTTGGGAGTGTTGGAAGTCCATTTTGTGATCTGAAGGTAAATAGTGCCAAAAAGTGTTTCTTACGCTCAATGGGCGCTATAAACCATTCTGGAGTGTTGTAAGTCCATTTCGTGATCTGAAGGTAAATAGTGCCGAAAAGTTTTTGTTAGGCTCAATGGGCGCTATAGAGCATTTTAAAGTGTTGTAAGTCCATTTCGTGATCTGAAGGTAAATAGTGCCGAAAAGTGTTTGTTAGGCTCAATGGGCGCTATAGAGCATTTGGGAGTGTTGTAAGTCAATTTCGTGATCTGACGGTGAAAAGTGCCGAAAAGTGTTTGTTAGGCTCAATGGGCGCTATAGACCATTTGGGAGGGTTGGAAGTCCATTTTTTTATCTGAAGGTAAATAGTGCCAAAAGGTGTTTCTTACGCTCAATGGGCGCTATAAACCATTTTGGAGTGTTGTAAGTCCATTTCGTGATCTGAAGGTAAATAGTGCCGATAAGTGTTTGTTAGGCTCAATGGGCGCTATAGAGCATTTTGGAGTGTTGTAAGTCAATTTCGTGATCTGACCGTGAAAAGTGCCAAAAAGTGTTTGTTAGGCTCAATGGGCTCAATAGAGCATTTGGGAGTGTTGTAAGTCAATTTCGTGATCTGACCGTGAAAAGTGCCGAAAAGTGTTTGTTAGGCTCAATGGGCGCTATAGAGCATTTGGGAGTGTTGTAAGTCAATTTTGTGATCTGACCGTGAAAAGTGCCAAAAAGTGTTTGTTAGGCTCAATGGGCGCTATAGAGCATTTGGGAATATTGTAAGTCAATTTCGTGATCTGAAGGTAAAAAGTACCGAAAAGTGTTTGTTAGGCTCAATGGGCGCTATAGACCATTTGGGAGTGTTAGAAGTCCATTTTGTGATCTGAAGGTAAATAATGCCAAAAAGTGTTTCTTACGCTCAATGGGCGCTATAGAGCATTTTGGAGTGTTGTAAGTCCATTTCGTGATCTGAAGGTAAATAGTGCCGAAAAGTGTTTGTTAGGCTCAATGGGCGCTATAAAGCATTTGGGAGTGTTGTAAGTCAATTTCGTGATCTGACGGTGAAAAGTGCCGAAAAGTGTTTGTTAGGCTCAATGGGCGCTATAGACCATTTGGGAGTGTTGGAAGTCCATTTTGTGATCTGAAGGTAAATAGTGCCAAAAGGTGTTTCTTACGCTCAATGGGCGCTATAAACCATTTTGGAGTGTTGTAAGTCCATTTCGTGATCTGAAGGTAAATAGTGCCGATAAGTGTTTGTTAGGCTCAATGGGCGCTATAGAGCATTTTGGAGTGTTGTAAGTCCATTTCGTGATCTGAAGGTAAATAGTGCCGAAAAGTGTTTGTAAGGCTCAATGGGCGCTATAGAGCATTTGGGAGTGTTGTAAGTCAATTTCGTGATCTGACCGTGAAAAGTGCCAAAAAGTGTTTGTTAGGCTCAATGGGCGCTATAGAGCATTTGGGAGTGTTGTAAGTCAATTTCGTGATCTGACCGTGAAAAGTGCCAAAAAGTGTTTGTTAGGCTCAATGGGCGCAATAGAGCATTTGGGAGTGTTGTAAGTCAATTTCGTGATCTGACCGTGAAAAGTGCCGAAAAGTGTTTGTTAGGCTCAATGGGCGCTATAGACCATTTGGGAGTGTTGTAAGTCCATTTTGTGATCTGAAGGTAAATAGTGCCAAAAGGTGTTTCTTACGCTCAATGGGCGCTATAAACCATTTTGGAGTGTTGTAAGTCCATTTCGTGATCTGAGGGTAAATAGTGCCGATAAGTGTTTGTTAGGCTCAATGGGCGCTATAGAGCATTTTGGAGTGTTGTAAGTCCATTTCGTGATCTGAAGGTAAATAGTGCCGAAAAGTGTTTGTAAGGCTCAATGGGCGCTATAGAGCATTTTGGAGTGTTGTAAGTCCATTTCGTGATCTGAAGGTAAATAGTGCCGAAAAGTGTTTGTAAGGCTCAATGGGCGCTATAGAGCATTTGGGAGTGTTGTAAGTCAATTTCGTGATCTGACCGTGAAAAGTGCCAAAAAGTGTTTGTTAGGCTCAATGGGCGCAATAGAGCATTTGGGAGTGTTGTAAGTCAATTTCGTGATCTGACCGTGAAAAGTGCCAAAAAGTGTTTGTTAGGCTCAATGGGCGCAATAGAGCATTTGGGAGTGTTGTAAGTCAATTTCGTGATCTGACCGTGAAAAGTGCCGAAAAGTGTTTGTTAGGCTCAATGGGCGAGTGTTGTAAGTCAATTTTGTGATCTGACCGTGAAAAGTGCCAAAAAGTGTTTGTTAGGCTCAATGGGCGCTATAGAGCATTTGGTAGTGTTGTAAGTCAATTTCGTGATCTGACCGTGAAAAGTGCCAAAAAGTGTTTGTTAGGCTCAATGGGCGCAATAGAGCATTTGGGAGTGTTGTAAGTCAATTTCGTGATCTGACCGTGAAAAGTGCCGAAAAGTGTTTGTTAGGCTCAATGGGCGCTATAGAGCATTTGGGAGTGTTGGAAGTCCATTTTGTGATCTGAAGGTAAATAGTGCCAAAAAGTGTTTCTTACGCTCAATGGGCGCTATAAACCATTCTCGAGTGTTGTAAGTCCATTTCGTGATCTGAAGGTAAATAGTGCCGAAAAGTGTTTGTTAGGCTCAATGGGCGCTATAGAGCATTTTGGAGTGTTGTAAGTCCATTTCGTGATCTGAAGGTAAATAGTGCCGAAAAGTGTTTGTTAGGCTCAATGGGCGCTATAGAGCATTTGGGAGTGTTGTAAGTCAATTTCGTGATCTGACGGTGAAAAGTGCCGAAAAGTGTTTGTTAGGCTCAATGGGCGCTATAGACCATTTGGGAGTGTTGGAAGTCCATTTTGTGATCTGAAGGTAAATAGTGCCGATAAGTGTTTGTTAGGCTCAATGGGCGCTATAGAGCATTTTGGAGTGTTGTAAGTCCATTTCGTGATCTGAAGGTAAATAGTGCCGAAAAGTGTTTGTAAGGCTCAATGGGCGCTATAGAGCATTTGGGAGTGTTGTAAGTCAATTTCGTGATCTGACCGTGAAAAGTGCCAAAAAGTGTTTGTTAGGCTCAATGGGCGCAATAGAGCATTTGGGAGTGTTGTAAGTCAATTTCGTGATCTGACCGTGAAAAGTGCCGAAAAGTGTTTGTTAGGCTCAATGGGCGCTATAGAGCATTTGGGAGTGTTGTAAGTCAATTTTGTGATCTGACCGTGAAAAGTGCCAAAAAGTGTTTGTTAGGCTCAATGGGCGCTATAGAGCATTTGGGAATATTGTAAGTCAATTTCGTGATCTGAAGGTAAAAAGTACCGAAAAGTGTTTGTTAGGCTCAATGGGCGCTATAGACCATTTGGGAGTGTTAGAAGTCCATTTTGTGATCTGAAGGTAAATAGTGGCAAAAAGTGTTTCTTACGCTCAATGGGCGCTATAGAGCATTTTGGAGTGTTGTAAGTCCATTTTGTGATCTGAAGGTAAATAGTGCCGAAAAGTGTTTGTTAGGCTCAATGGGCGCTATAGAGCATTTGGGAGTGTTGTAAGTCAATTTCGTGATCTGACGGTGAAAAGTGCCGAAAAGTGTTTGTTAGGCTCAATGGGCGCTATAGACCAATTGGGAGTGTTGGAAGTCCATTTTGTGATCTGATGGTAAATAGTGCCAAAAGGTGTTTCTTACGCTCAATGGGCGCTATAAACCATTTTGGAGTGTTCTAAGTCCATTTCGTGATCTGAAGGTAAATAGTGCCGATAAGTGTTTGTTAGGCTCAATGGGCGCAATAGAGCATTTTGGAGTGTTGTAAGTCCATTTCGTGATCTGAAGGTAAATAGTGCCGAAAAGTGTTTGTAAGGCTCAATGGGCGCTATAGAGCATTTGGGAGTGTTGTAAGTCAATTTCGTGATCTGACCGTGAAAAGTGCCAAAAAGTGTTTGTTAGGCTCAATGGGCGCAATAGAGCATTTGGGAGTGTTGTAAGTCAATTTCGTGATCTGACCGTGAAAAGTGCCGAAAAGTGTTTGTTAGGCTCAATGGGCGCTATAGAGCATTTGGGAGTGTTGTAAGTCAATTTTGTGATCTGACCGTGAAAAGTGCCAAAAAGTGTTTGTTAGGCTCAATGGGCGCTATAGAGCATTTGGGAATATTGTAAGTCAATTTCGTGATCTGAAGGTAAAAAGTACCGAAAAGTGTTTGTTAGGCTCAATGGGCGCTATAGACCATTTGGGAGTGTTAGAAGTCCATTTTGTGATCTGAAGGTAAATAGTGGCAAAAAGTGTTTCTTACGCTCAATGGGCGCTATAGAGCATTTTGGAGTGTTGTAAGTCCATTTTGTGATCTGAAGGTAAATAGTGCCGAAAAGTGTTTGTTAGGCTCAATGGGCGCTATAGAGCATTTGGGAGTGTTGTAAGTCAATTTCGTGATCTGACGGTGAAAAGTGCCGAAAAGTGTTTGTTAGGCTCAATGGGCGCTATAGACCAATTGGGAGTGTTGGAAGTCCATTTTGTGATCTGATGGTAAATAGTGCCAAAAGGTGTTTCTTACGCTCAATGGGCGCTATAAACCATTTTGGAGTGTTCTAAGTCCATTTCGTGATCTGAAGGTAAATAGTGCCGATAAGTGTTTGTTAGGCTCAATGGGCGCAATAGAGCATTTTGGAGTGTTGTAAGTCCATTTCGTGATCTGAAGGTAAATAGTGCCGAAAAGTGTTTGTAAGGCTTAACCCTTAGCACGCTACCATTCATATACACACGTATTCCCATAGCGCTGGATTCCCTGTGCAAGTCACTAAGTAATGCACACTAATATGTTTCGAAGCTTTTTATTCTATGATGGGTGTGTTTTACAGGAAAATGCAACATAAACTATTTGTTCAGTATGAAATTTCCTTTCCATTGGTTACCGTGAGGATGGCTAAAATTGATCAGCCAGTTGTGGTGGTAAGCCCTCCGAAATGCATCATTACGAGCTGCGATCCGAGCCGCGTTAGGAGCCGCATAACCTCCCGCTTGCTGGCGAACTTCACCGGGGCCATCGTCGCGTTGTGCCCCATCACTACTATCGTCATCAATGGAACCTTCACCACGTTCTCGTACACACTGGCATACTCGTTGTCGACACTATCGTTGACATAACCGTCCTGAAAAAGGCCTTCAAAGTCCGAATCTCCGGAGTCCGAGTCCCCAAAAATCTCCTGAAATGCAGCTCCGGCGTCCATTGAACACTCGAACATCGGAACGGACAGATTTTCAATCGAAAATAGCAGAGAATTTTGTAAGAAACGAGTGTGAATTTATGATTGAACAACGTTAGCATCGTAATCATCTATCCAATGGTACCCGGGTGAGGGTCAGGGGTCAATGGTTTGTCATATTCATTCATTTATAAATAGAACGTTGTCGCGGGCGACTGTAGTCGCCCGTAGCAGTGTGGGAATAAATGCGCTGGGCGACTGGAGTCGCCGATAGCGTGCAAAGGGTTAATGGGCGCTATAGAGCATTTGGGAGTGTTGTAAGTCAATTTCGTGATCTGACCGTGAAAAGTGCCAAAAAGTGTTTGTTAGGCTCAATGGGCGCAATATAGCATTTGGGAGTGTTGTAAGTCAATTTCGTGATCTGACCGTGAAAAGTGCCAAAAAGTGTTTGTTAGGCTCAATGGGCGCAATAGAGCATTTGGGAGTGTTGTAAGTCAATTTCGTGATCTGACCGTGAAAAGTGCCGAAAAGTGTTTGTTAGGCTCAATGGGCGCTATAGAGCATTTGGGAGTGTTGTAAGTCAATTTTGTGATCTGACCGTGAAAAGTGCCAAAAAGTGTTTGTTAGGCTCAATGGGCGCTATAGAGCATTTGGGAATATTGTAAGTCAATTTCGTGATCTGAAGGTAAAAAGTACCGAAAAGTGTTTGTTAGGCTCAATGGGCGCTATAGACCATTTGGGAGTGTTAGAAGTCCATTTTGTGATCTGAAGGTAAATAGTGCCAAAAAGTGTTTGTTAGGCTCAATGGGCGATATAGAGCATTTGGGAGTGTTGTAAGTCAATTTCGTGATCTGACGGTGAAAAGTGCCGAAAAGTGTTTGTAAGGCTCAATGGGCGCTATAGAGCATTTGGGAGTGTTGTAAGTCAATTTTGTGATCTGACCGTGAAAAGTGCCAAAAAGTGTTTGTTAGGCTCAATGGGCGCAATAGAGCATTTGGGAGTGTTGTAAGTCAATTTCGTGATCTGACCGTGAAAAGTGCCGAAAAGTGTTTGTTAGGCTCAATGGGCGAGTGTTGTAAGTCAATTTTGTGATCTGACCGTGAAAAGTGCCAAAAAGTGTTTGTTAGGCTCAATGGGCGCTATAGAGCATTTGGGAGTGTTGTAAGTCAATTTCGTGATCTGACCGTGAAAAGTGCCAAAAAGTGTTTGTTAGGCTCAATGGGCGCAATAGAGCATTTGGGAGTGTTGTAAGTCAATTTCGTGATCTGACCGTGAAAAGTGCCGAAAAGTGTTTGTTAGGCTCAATGGGCGCTATAGAGCATTTGGGAGTGTTGGAAGTCCATTTTGTGATCTGAAGGTAAATAGTGCCAAAAAGTGTTTCTTACGCTCAATGGGCGCTATAAACCATTCTCGAGTGTTGTAAGTCCATTTCGTGATCTGAAGGTAAATAGTGCCGAAAAGTGTTTGTTAGGCTCAATGGGCGCTATAGAGCATTTTGGAGTGTTGTAAGTCCATTTCGTGATCTGAAGGTAAATAGTGCCGAAAAGTGTTTGTTAGGCTCAATGGGCGCTATAGAGCATTTGGGAGTGTTGTAAGTCAATTTCGTGATCTGACGGTGAAAAGTGCCGAAAAGTGTTTGTTAGGCTCAATGGGCGCTATAGACCATTTGGGAGTGTTGGAAGTCCATTTTGTGATCTGAAGGTAAATAGTGCCGATAAGTGTTTGTTAGGCTCAATGGGCGCTATAGAGCATTTTGGAGTGTTGTAAGTCCATTTCGTGATCTGAAGGTAAATAGTGCCGAAAAGTGTTTGTAAGGCTCAATGGGCGCTATAGAGCATTTTGGAGTGTTGTAAGTCCATTTCGTGATCTGAAGGTAAATAGTGCCGAAAAGTGTTTGTTAGGCTCAATGGGCGCTATAGAGCATTTGGGAGTGTTGTAAGTCAATTTCGTGATCTGACGGTGAAAAGTGCCGAAAAGTGTTTGTTAGGCTCAATGGGCGCTATAGACCATTTGGGAGTGTTGGAAGTCCATTTTGTGATCTGAAGGTAAATAGTGCCAAAAGGTGTTTCTTACGCTCAATGGGCGCTATAAACCATTTTGGAGTGTTGTAAGTCCATTTCGTGATCTGAAGGTAAATAGTGCCGATAAGTGTTTGTTAGGCTCAATGGGCGCTATAGAGCATTTTGGAGTGTTGTAAGTCCTTTTCGTGATCTGAAGGTAAATAGTGCCGAAAAGTGTTTGTTAGGCTCAATGGGCGCTATAGAGCATTTTGGAGTGTTGTAAGTCCATTTCGTGATCTGAAGGTAAATAGTGCCGAAAAGTGTTTGTTAGGCTCAATGGGCGCTATAGAGCATTTGGGAGTGTTGTAAGTCAATTTCGTGATCTGACGGTGAAAAGTGCCGAAAAGTGTTTGTTAGGCTCAATGGGCGCTATAGACCAATTGGGAGTGTTGGAAGTCCATTTTGTGATCTGATGGTAAATAGTGCCAAAAGGTGTTTCTTACGCTCAATGGGCGCTATAAACCATTTTGGAGTGTTCTAAGTCCATTTCGTGATCTGAAGGTAAATAGTGCCGATAAGTGTTTGTTAGGCTCAATGGGCGCAATAGAGCATTTTGGAGTGTTGTAAGTCCATTTCGTGATCTGAAGGTAAATAGTGCCGAAAAGTGTTTGTAAGGCTTAATGGGCGCTATAGAGCATTTGGGAGTGTTGTAAGTCAATTTCGTGATCTGACCGTGAAAAGTGCCAAAAAGTGTTTGTTAGGCTCAATGGGCGCAATATAGCATTTGGGAGTGTTGTAAGTCAATTTCGTGATCTGACCGTGAAAAGTGCCAAAAAGTGTTTGTTAGGCTCAATGGGCGCAATAGAGCATTTGGGAGTGTTGTAAGTCAATTTCGTGATCTGACCGTGAAAAGTGCCGAAAAGTGTTTGTTAGGCTCAATGGGCGCTATAGAGCATTTGGGAGTGTTGTAAGTCAATTTTGTGATCTGACCGTGAAAAGTGCCAAAAAGTGTTTGTTAGGCTCAATGGGCGCTATAGAGCATTTGGGAATATTGTAAGTCAATTTCGTGATCTGAAGGTAAAAAGTACCGAAAAGTGTTTGTTAGGCTCAATGGGCGCTATAGACCATTTGGGAGTGTTAGAAGTCCATTTTGTGATCTGAAGGTAAATAGTGCCAAAAAGTGTTTGTTAGGCTCAATGGGCGATATAGAGCATTTGGGAGTGTTGTAAGTCAATTTCGTGATCTGACGGTTAAAAGTGCCGAAAAGTGTTTGTAAGGCTCAATGGGCGCTATAGAGCATTTGGGAGTGTTGTAAGTCAATTTTGTGATCTGACCGTGAAAAGTGCCAAAAAGTGTTTGTTAGGCTCAATGGGCGCAATAGAGCATTTGGGAGTGTTGTAAGTCAATTTCGTGATCTGACCGTGAAAAGTGCCGAAAAGTGTTTGTTAGGCTCAATGGGCGAGTGTTGTAAGTCAATTTTGTGATCTGACCGTGAAAAGTGCCAAAAAGTGTTTGTTAGGCTCAATGGGCGCTATAGAGCATTTGGGAGTGTTGTAAGTCAATTTCGTGATCTGACCGTGAAAAGTGCCGAAAAGTGTTTGTTAGGCTCAATGGGCGCTATAGAGCATTTGGGAGTGTTGGAAGTCTATTTTGTGATCTGAAGGTAAATAGTGCCAAAAAGTGTTTCTTACGCTCAATGGGCGCTATAAACCATTCTGGAGTGTTGTAAGTCCATTTCGTGATCTGAAGGTAAATAGTGCCGAAAAGTGTTTGTTAGGCTCAATGGGCGCTATAGAGCATTTTGGAGTGTTGTAAGTCCATTTCGTGATCTGAAGGTAAATAGTGCCGAAAAGTGTTTGTTAGGCTCAATGGGCGCTATAGAGCATTTGGGAGTGTTGTAAGTCAATTTCGTGATCTGACGGTGAAAAGTGCCGAAAAGTGTTTGTTAGGCTCAATGGGCGCTATAGACCATTTGGGAGTGTTGGAAGTCCATTTTGTGATCTAAAGGTAAATAGTGCCAAAAGGTGTTTCTTACGCTCAATGGGCGCTATAAACCATTTTGGAGTGTTGTAAGTCCATTTCGTGATCTGAAGGTAAATAGTGCCGAAAAGTGTTTCTTACGCTCAATGGGCGCTATAAACCATTCTGGAGTGTTGTAAGTCCATTTCGTGATCTGAAGGTAAATAGTGCCGAAAAGTGTTTGTTAGGCTCAATGGGCGCTATAGAGCATTTTGGAGTGTTGTAAGTCCATTTCGTGATCTGAAGGTAAATAGTGCCAAAAAGTGTTTCTTACGCTCAATGGGCGCTATAAACCATTCTGGAGTGTTGTTAGTCAATTTCGTGATCTGACGGTGAAAAGTGCCGAAAAGTGTTTGTTACGCTCAATGGGCGCTATAAACCATTCTGGAGTGTTGTAAGTCCATTTCGTGATCTGAAGGTAAATAGTGCCGAAAAGTGTTTGTTAGGCTCAATGGGCGCTATAGAGCATTTTGGAGTGTTGTAAGTCCATTTCGTGATCTGAAGGTAAATAGTGCCGAAAAGTGTTTGTTAGGCTCAATGGGCGCTATAGAGCATTTGGGAGTGTTGTAAGTCAATTTCGTGATCTGACGGTGAAAAGTGCCGAAAAGTGTTTGTTAGGCTCAATGGGCGCTATAGACCATTTGGGAGTGTTGGAAGTCCATTTTGTGATCTGAAGGTAAATAGTGCCAAAAGGTGTTTCTTACGCTCAATGGGCGCTATAAACCATTTTGGAGTGTTGTAAGTCCATTTCGTGATCTGAAGGTAAATAGTGCCGATAAGTGTTTGTTAGGCTCAATGGGCGCTATAGAGCATTTTGGAGTGTTGTAAGTCCTTTTCGTGATCTGAAGGTAAATAGTGCCGAAAAGTGTTTGTAAGGCTCAATGGGCGCTATAGAGCATTTGGGAGTGTTGTAAGTCAATTTCGTGATCTGACGGTGAAAAGTGCCAAAAAGTGTTTGTTAGGCTCAATGGGCGCAATAGAGCATTTGGGAGTGTTGTAAGTCAATTTCGTGATCTGACCGTGAAAAGTGCCGAAAAGTGTTTGTTAGGCTCAATGGGCGCTATAGAGCATTTGGGAGTGTTGTAAGTCAATTTTGTGATCTGACCGTGAAAAGTGCCGAAAAGTGTTTGTTAGGCTCAATGGGCGCTATAGAGCATTTGGGAGTATTGTAAGTCAATTTCGTGATCTGAAGGTAAAAAGTGCCGAAAAGTGTTTGTTAGGCTCAATGGGCGCTATAGACCATTTGGGAGTGTTGTAAGTCCATTTCGTGATCTGAAGGTAAAAAGTGCCGAAAAGTGTTTGTTAGGCTCAATGGGCTCTATAGAGCATTTGGGAGTGTTGTAAGTCAATTTTGTGATCTGACGGTGAAAAGTGCCGAAAAGTGTTTGTTAGGCTCAATGGGCTCTATAGACCATTTTGGAGTGTTGTAAGTCCATTTCGTGATCTGAAGGTAAAAAGTGCCGAAAAGTGTTTGTTAGGCTCAAGGGGCGCAATAGAGCATTTTGGGAGTGTTGTAAGTCAATTTCGTGATCTGACCTTGAAAAGTGCCGAAAAGTGTTTGTTAGGCTCAATGGGCGCTATAGAGCATTTGGGAGTGTTGAAAGTCAATTTTGTGATCTGACCGTGAAAAGTGCCAAAAAGTGTTTGTTAGGCTCAATGGGCGCTATAGAGCATTTTGGAGTGTTGTAAGTCCATTTCGTGATCTGAAGGTAAATAGTGCCGAAAAGTGTTTGTTAGGCTCAATGGGCGCTATAGAGCATTTGGGAGTGTTGTAAGTCAATTTCGTGATCTGACGGTGAAAAGTGCCGAAAAGTGTTTGTTAGGCTCAATGGGCGCTATAGACCAATTGGGAGTGTTGGAAGTCCATTTTGTGATCTGATGGTAAATAGTGCCAAAAGGTGTTTCTTACGCTCAATGGGCGCTATAAACCATTTTGGAGTGTTCTAAGTCCATTTCGTGATCTGAAGGTAAATAGTGCCGATAAGTGTTTGTTAGGCTCAATGGGCGCAATAGAGCATTTGGGAGTGTTGTAAGTCAATTTCGTGATCTGACCGTGAAAAGTGCCAAAAAGTGTTTGTTAGGCTCAATGGGCGCAATATAGCATTTGGGAGTGTTGTAAGTCAATTTCGTGATCTGACCGTGAAAAGTGCCAAAAAGTGTTTGTTAGGCTCAATGGGCGCAATAGAGCATTTGGGAGTGTTGTAAGTCAATTTCGTGATCTGACCGTGAAAAGTGCCGAAAAGTGTTTGTTAGGCTCAATGGGCGCTATAGAGCATTTGGGAGTGTTGTAAGTCAATTTCGTGATCTGACGGTGAAAAGTGCCGAAAAGTGTTTGTAAGGCTCAATGGGCGCTATAGAGCATTTGGGAGTGTTGTAAGTCAATTTTGTGATCTGACCGTGAAAAGTGCCAAAAAGTGTTTGTTAGGCTCAATGGGCGCAATAGAGCATTTGGGAGTGTTGTAAGTCAATTTCGTGATCTGACCGTGAAAAGTGCCGAAAAGTGTTTGTTAGGCTCAATGGGCGAGTGTTGTAAGTCAATTTTGTGATCTGACCGTGAAAAGTGCCAACAAGTGTTTGTTAGGCTCAATGGGCGCTATAGAGCATTTGGGAGTGTTGTAAGTCAATTTCGTGATCTGACCGTGAAAAGTGCCGAAAAGTGTTTGTTAGGCTCAATGGGCGCTATAGAGCATTTGGGAGTGTTGGAAGTCTATTTTGTGATCTGAAGGTAAATAGTGCCAAAAAGTGTTTCTTACGCTCAATGGGCGCTATAAACCATTCTGGAGTGTTGTAAGTCCATTTCGTGATCTGAAGGTAAATAGTGCCGAAAAGTGTTTGTTAGGCTCAATGGGCGCTATAGAGCATTTTGGAGTGTTGTAAGTCCATTTCGTGATCTGAAGGTAAATAGTGCCGAAAAGTGTTTGTTAGGCTCAATGGGCGCTATAGAGCATTTGGGAGTGTTGTAAGTCAATTTCGTGATCTGACGGTGAAAAGTGCCGAAAAGTGTTTGTTAGGCTCAATGGGCGCTATAGACCATTTGGGAGTGTTGGAAGTCCATTTTGTGATCTAAAGGTAAATAGTGCCAAAAGGTGTTTCTTACGCTCAATGGGCGCTATAAACCATTTTGGAGTGTTGTAAGTCCATTTCGTGATCTGAAGGTAAATAGTGCCGAAAAGTGTTTCTTACGCTCAATGGGCGCTATAAACCATTCTGGAGTGTTGTAAGTCCATTTCGTGATCTGAAGGTAAATAGTGCCGAAAAGTGTTTGTTAGGCTCAATGGGCGCTATAGAGCATTTTGGAGTGTTGTAAGTCCATTTCGTGATCTGAAGGTAAATAGTGCCAAAAAGTGTTTCTTACGCTCAATGGGCGCTATAAACCATTCTGGAGTGTTGTTAGTCAATTTCGTGATCTGACGGTGAAAAGTGCCGAAAAGTGTTTGTTACGCTCAATGGGCGCTATAAACCATTCTGGAGTGTTGTAAGTCCATTTCGTGATCTGAAGGTAAATAGTGCCGAAAAGTGTTTGTTAGGCTCAATGGGCGCTATAGAGCATTTTGGAGTGTTGTAAGTCCATTTCGTGATCTGAAGGTAAATAGTGCCGAAAAGTGTTTGTTAGGCTCAATGGGCGCTATAGAGCATTTGGGAGTGTTGTAAGTCAATTTCGTGATCTGACGGTGAAAAGTGCCGAAAAGTGTTTGTTAGGCTCAATGGGCGCTATAGACCATTTGGGAGTGTTGGAAGTCCATTTTGTGATCTGAAGGTAAATAGTGCCAAAAGGTGTTTCTTACGCTCAATGGGCGCTATAAACCATTTTGGAGTGTTGTAAGTCCATTTCGTGATCTGAAGGTAAATAGTGCCGATAAGTGTTTGTTAGGCTCAATGGGCGCTATAGAGCATTTTGGAGTGTTGTAAGTCCTTTTCGTGATCTGAAGGTAAATAGTGCCGAAAAGTGTTTGTAAGGCTCAATGGGCGCTATAGAGCATTTGGGAGTGTTGTAAGTCAATTTCGTGATCTGACGGTGAAAAGTGCCAAAAAGTGTTTGTTAGGCTCAATGGGCGCAATAGAGCATTTGGGAGTGTTGTAAGTCAATTTCGTGATCTGACCGTGAAAAGTGCCGAAAAGTGTTTGTTAGGCTCAATGGGCGCTATAGAGCATTTGGGAGTGTTGTAAGTCAATTTTGTGATCTGACCGTGAAAAGTGCCGAAAAGTGTTTGTTAGGCTCAATGGGCGCTATAGAGCATTTGGGAGTATTGTAAGTCAATTTCGTGATCTGAAGGTAAAAAGTGCCGAAAAGTGTTTGTTAGGCTCAATGGGCGCTATAGACCATTTGGGAGTGTTGTAAGTCCATTTCGTGATCTGAAGGTAAAAAGTGCCGAAAAGTGTTTGTTAGGCTCAATGGGCTCTATAGAGCATTTGGGAGTGTTGTAAGTCAATTTCGTGATCTGACGGTGAAAAGTGCCGAAAAGTGTTTGTTAGGCTCAATGGGCTCTATAGACCATTTTGGAGTGTTGTAAGTCCATTTCGTGATCTGAAGGTAAAAAGTGCCGAAAAGTGTTTGTTAGGCTCAAGGGGCGCAATAGAGCATTTTGGGAGTGTTGTAAGTCAATTTCGTGATCTGACCTTGAAAAGTGCCGAAAAGTGTTTGTTAGGCTCAATGGGCGCTATAGAGCATTTGGGAGTGTTGAAAGTCAATTTTGTGATCTGACCGTGAAAAGTGCCAAAAAGTGTTTGTTAGGCTCAATGGGCGCTATAGAGCATTTGGGAATATTGTAAGTCAATTTCGTGATCTGAAGGTAAAAAGTACCGAAAAGTGTTTGTTAGGCTCAATGGGCGCTATAGACCATTTGGGAGTGTTAGAAGTCCATTTTGTGATCTGAAGGTAAATAGTGCCAAAAAGTGTTTCTTACGCTCAATGGGCGCTATAGAGCATTTTGGAGTGTTGTAAGTCCATTTCGTGATCTGAAGGTAAATAGTGCCGAAAAGAGTTTGTTAGGCTCAATGGGCGATATAGAGCATTTGGGAGTGTTGTAAGTCAATTTCGTGATCTGACGGTGAAAAGTTCCGAAAAGTGTTTGTTAGGCTCAATGGGCGCTATAGAGCATTTTGGAGTGTTGTAAGTCCATTTCGTGATCTGAAGGTAAATAGTGCCGAAAAG
The DNA here is from genome assembly GCA_037893245.1 of Crossaster papposus. Classification (NCBI taxonomy): domain Eukaryota; kingdom Metazoa; phylum Echinodermata; class Asteroidea; order Velatida; family Solasteridae; genus Crossaster; species Crossaster papposus. The sequence continues at coordinate 123,162 of JBAIAA010001245.1, read as the reverse complement.
TGTTTGTTAGGCTCAATGGGCGCTATAGAGCATTTGGGAGTGTTGTAAGTCAATTTCGTGATCTGACGGTGAAAAGTGCCGAAAAGTGTTTGTTAGGCTCAATGGGCGCTATAGACCATTTGGGAGTGTTGGAAGTCCATTTTGTGATCTGAAGGTAAATAGTGCCAAAAGGTGTTTCTTACGCTCAATGGGCGCTATAAACCATTTTGGAGTGTTGTAAGTCCATTTCGTGATCTGAAGGTAAATAGTGCCGATAAGTGTTTGTTAGGCTCAATGGGCGCTATAGAGCATTTTGGAGTGTTGTAAGTCCTTTTCGTGATCTGAAGGTAAATAGTGCCGAAAAGTGTTTGTTAGGCTCAATGGGCGCTATAGAGCATTTTGTAGTGTTGTAAGTCCATTTCGTGATCTGAAGGTAAATAGTGCCGAAAAGTGTTTGTTAGGCTCAATGGGCGCTATAGAGCATTTGGGAGTGTTGTAAGTCAATTTCGTGATCTGACGGTGAAAAGTGCCGAAAAGTGTTTGTTAGGCTCAATGGGCGCTATAGACCATTTGGGAGTGTTGGAAGTCCATTTTGTGATCTGAAGGTTAATAGTGCCAAAAGGTGTTTCTTACGCTCAATGGGCGCTATAAACCATTTTGGAGTGTTGTAAGTCCATTTCGTGATCTGAAGGTAAATAGTGCCGATAAGTGTTTGTTAGGCTCAATGGGCGCTATAGAGCATTTTGGAGTGTTGTAAGTCCTTTTCGTGATCTGAAGGTAAATAGTGCCGAAAAGTGTTTGTAAGGCTCAATGGGCGCTATAGAGCATTTGGGAGTGTTGTAAGTCAATTTCGTGATCTGACGGTGAAAAGTGCCAAAAAGTGTTTGTTAGGCTCAATGGGCGCAATAGAGCATTTGGGAGTGTTGTAAGTCAATTTCGTGATCTGACCGTGAAAAGTGCCGAAAAGTGTTTGTTAGGCTCAATGGGCGCTATAGAGCATTTGGGAGTGTTGTAAGTCAATTTTGTGATCTGACCGTGAAAAGTGCCGAAAAGTGTTTGTTAGGCTCAATGGGCGCTATAGAGCATTTGGGAGTATTGTAAGTCAATTTCGTGATCTGAAGGTAAAAAGTGCCGAAAAGTGTTTGTTAGGCTCAATGGGCGCTATAGACCATTTTGGAGTGTTGTAAGTCCATTTCGTGATCTGAAGGTAAAAAGTGCCGAAAAGTGTTTGTTAGGCTCAAGGGGCGCAATAGAGCATTTTGGGAGTGTTGTAAGTCAATTTCGTGATCTGACCTTGAAAAGTGCCGAAAAGTGTTTGTTAGGCTCAATGGGCGCTATAGAGCATTTGGGAGTGTTGAAAGTCAATTTTGTGATCTGACCGTGAAAAGTGCCAAAAAGTGTTTGTTAGGCTCAATGGGCGCTATAGAGCATTTGGGAATATTGTAAGTCAATTTCGTGATCTGAAGGTAAAAAGTACCGAAAAGTGTTTGTTAGGCTCAATGGGCGCTATAGACCATTTGGGAGTGTTAGAAGTCCATTTTGTGATTTGAAGGTAAATAGTGCCAAAAAGTGTTTCTTACGCTCAATGGGCGCTATAGAGCATTTTGGAGTGTTGTAAGTCCATTTCGTGATCTGAAGGTAAATAGTGCCGAAAAGAGTTTGTTAGGCTCAATGGGCGATATAGAGCATTTGGGAGTGTTGTAAGTCAATTTCGTGATCTGACGGTGAAAAGTTCCGAAAAGTGTTTATTAGGCTCAATGGGCGCTATAGAGCATTTTGGAGTGTTGTAAGTCCATTTCGTGATCTGAAGGTAAATAGTGCCGAAAAGTGTTTGTTAGGCTCAATGGGCGCTATAGAGCATTTGGGAGTGTTGTAAGTCAATTTCGTGATCTGACGGTGAAAAGTGCCGAAAAGTGTTTGTTAGGCTCAATGGGCGCTATAGACCATTTGGAGTGTTGGAAGTCCATTTTGTGATCTGAAGGTAAATAGTGCCAAAAGGTGTTTCTTACGCTCAATGGGCGCTATAAACCATTTTGGAGTGTTGTAAGTCCATTTCGTGATCTGAAGGTAAATAGTGCCGATAAGTGTTTGTTAGGCTCAATGGGCGCTATAGAGCATTTGGGAGTGTTGTAAGTCAATTTCGTGATCTGACGGTGAAAAGTGCCAAAAAGTGTTTGTTAGGCTCAATGGGCGCAATAGAGCATTTGAGAGTGTTGTAAGTCAATTTCGTGATCTGACCGTGAAAAGTGCCGAAAAGTGTTTGTTAGGCTCAATGGGCGCTATAGAGCATTTGGGAGTGTTGTAAGTCAATTTTGTGATATGACCGTGAAAAGTGCCGAAAAGTGTTTGTTAGGCTCAATGGGCGCTATAGAGCATTTGGGAGTATTGTAAGTCAATTTCGTGATCTGAAGGTAAAAAGTGCCGAAAAGTGTTGTTAGGCTCAATGGGCGCTATAGACCATTTGGGAGTGTTGTAAGTCCATTTCGTGATCTGACCGTGAAAAGTGCCGAAAAGTGTTTGTTAGGCTCAATGGGCGCTATAGAGCATTTGGGAGTGTTGTAAGTCAATTTTGTGATCTGACCGTGAAAAGTGCCGAAAAGTGTTTGTTAGGCTCAATGGGCGCTATAGAGCATTTGGGAGTATTGTAAGTCAATTTCGTGATCTGAAGGTAAAAAGTGCCGAAAAGTGTTTGTTAGGCTCAATGGGCGCTATAGACCATTTTGGAGTGTTGTAAGTCCATTTCGTGATCTGAAGGTAAAAAGTGCCGAAAAGTGTTTGTTAGGCTCAAGGGGCGCAATAGAGCATTTTGGGAGTGTTGTAAGTCAATTTCGTGATCTGACCTTGAAAAGTGCCGAAAAGTGTTTGTTAGGCTCAATGGGCGCTATAGAGCATTTGGGAGTGTTGAAAGTCAATTTTGTGATCTGACCGTGAAAAGTGCCAAAAAGTGTTTGTTAGGCTCAATGGGCGCTATAGAGCATTTGGGAATATTGTAAGTCAATTTCGTGATCTGAAGGTAAAAAGTACCGAAAAGTGTTTGTTAGGCTCAATGGGCGCTATAGACCATTTGGGAGTGTTGTAAGTCCATTTCGTGATCTGAAGGTAAATAGTGCCGAAAAGAGTTTGTTAGGCTCAATGGGCGATATAGAGCATTTGGGAGTGTTGTAAGTCAATTTCGTGATCTGACGGTGAAAAGTTCCGAAAAGTGTTTGTTAGGCTCAATGGGCGCTATAGAGCATTTGGGAGTGTTGTAAGTCAATTTTGTGATCTGACCGTGAAAAGTGCCAAAAAGTGTTTGTTAGGCTCAATGGGCGCAATAGAGCATTTGGGAGTGTTGTAAGTCAATTTCGTGATCTGACCGTGAAAAGTGCCGAAAAGTGTTTGTTAGGCTCAATGGGCGCTATAGAGCATTTGGGAGTGTTGTAAGTCAATTTTGTGATCTGACCGTGAAAAGTGCCGAAAAGTGTTTGTTAGGCTCAATGGGCGCTATAGAGCATTTGGGAGTATTGTAAGTCAATTTCGTGATCTGAAGGTAAAAAGTGCCGAAAAGTGTTTGTTAGGCTCAATGGGCGCTATAGACCATTTGGGAGTGTTGTAAGTCCATTTCGTGATCTGAAGGTAAAAAGTGCCGAAAAGTGTTTGTTAGGCTCAATGGGCTCTATAGAGCATTTGGGAGTGTTGTAAGTCAATTTCGTGATCTGACGGTGAAAAGTGCCGAAAAGTGTTTGTTAGGCTCAATGGGCGCTATAGAGCATTTGGGAGTATTGTAAGTCAATTTCGTGATCTGAAGGTAAAAAGTGCCGAAAAGTGTTTGTTAGGCTCAATGGGCGCTATAGACCATTTGGGAGTGTTGTAAGTCCATTTCGTGATCTGAAGGTAAAAAGTGCCGAAAAGTGTTTGTTAGGCTCAATGGGCTCTATAGAGCATTTGGGAGTGTTGTAAGTCAATTTCGTGATCTGACGGTGAAAAGTGCCGAAAAGTGTTTGTTAGGCTCAATGGGCGCTATAGACCATTTGGGAGTGTTGTAAGTCAATTTCGTGATCTGACCGTGAAAAGTGCCGAAAAGTGTTTGTTAGGCTCAATGGGCGCTATAGAGCATTTGGGAGTGTTGTAAGTCAATTTTGTGATCTGACCGTGAAAAGTGCCGAAAAGTGTTTGTTAGGCTCAATGGGCGCTATAGAGCATTTGGGAGTATTGTAAGTCAATTTCGTGATCTGAAGGTAAAAAGTGCCGAAAAGTGTTTGTTAGGCTCAATGGGCGCTATAGACCATTTGGGAGTGTTGTAAGTCCATTTCGTGATCTGAAGGTAAAAAGTGCCGAAAAGTGTTTGTTAGGCTCAATGGGCTCTATAGAGCATTTGGGAGTGTTGTAAGTCAATTTCGTGATCTGACGGTGAAAAGTGCCAAAAAGTGTTTGTTAGGCTCAATGGGCGCTATAGAGCATTTGGGAGTGTTGTAAGTCAATTTTGTGATATGACCGTGAAAAGTGCCGAAAAGTGTTTGTTAGGCTCAATGGGCGCTATAGAGCATTTGGGAGTATTGTAAGTCAATTTCGTGATCTGAAGGTAAAAAGTGCCGAAAAGTGTTGTTAGGCTCAATGGGCGCTATAGACCATTTGGGAGTGTTGTAAGTCCATTTCGTGATCTGACGGTAAAAAGTGCCGAAAAGTGTTTGTTAGGCTCAATGGGCTCTATAGAGCATTTGGGAGTGTTGTAAGTCAATTTCGTGATCTGACGGTGAAAAGTGCCGAAAAGTGTTTGTTAGGCTCAATGGGCTCTATAGACCATTTTGGAGTGTTGTAAGTCCATTTCGTGATCTGAAGGTAAAAAGTGCCGAAAAGTGTTTGTTAGGCTCAAGGGGCGCAATAGAGCATTTTGGGAGTGTTGTAAGTCAATTTCGTGATCTGACCTTGAAAAGTGCCGAAAAGTGTTTGTTAGGCTCAATGGGCGCTATAGAGCATTTGGGAGTGTTGAAAGTCAATTTTGTGATCTGACCGTGAAAAGTGCCAAAAAGTGTTTGTTAGGCTCAATGGGCGCTATAGAGCATTTGGGAATATTGTAAGTCAATTTCGTGATCTGAAGGTAAAAAGTACCGAAAAGTGTTTGTTAGGCTCAATGGGCGCTATAGACCATTTGGGAGTGTTAGAAGTCCATTTTGTGATCTGAAGGTAAATAGTGCCAAAAAGTGTTTCTTACGCTCAATGGGCGCTATAGAGCATTTTGGAGTGTTGTAAGTCCATTTCGTGATCTGAAGGTAAATAGTGCCGAAAAGAGTTTGTTAGGCTCAATGGGCGATATAGAGCATTTGGGAGTGTTGTAAGTCAATTTCGTGATCTGACGGTGAAAAGTTCCGAAAAGTGTTTGTTAGGCTCAATGGGCGCTATAGAGCATTTGGGAGTGTTGTAAGTCAATTTTGTGATCTGACCGTGAAAAGTGCCAAAAAGTGTTTGTTAGGCTCAATGGGCGCAATAGAGCATTTGGGAGTGTTGTAAGTCAATTTCGTGATCTGACCGTGAAAAGTGCCGAAAAGTGTTTGTTAGGCTCAATGGGCGCTATAGAGCATTTGGGAGTGTTGTAAGTCAATTTTGTGATCTGACCGTGAAAAGTGCCGAAAAGTGTTTGTTAGGCTCAATGGGCGCTATAGAGCATTTGGGAGTATTGTAAGTCAATTTCGTGATCTGAAGGTAAAAAGTGCCGAAAAGTGTTTGTTAGGCTCAATGGGCGCTATAGACCATTTGGGAGTGTTGTAAGTCCATTTCGTGATCTGAAGGTAAAAAGTGCCGAAAAGTGTTTGTTAGGCTCAATGGGCTCTATAGAGCATTTGGGAGTGTTGTAAGTCAATTTCGTGATCTGACGGTGAAAAGTGCCGAAAAGTGTTTGTTAGGCTCAATGGGCGCTATAGAGCATTTGGGAGTATTGTAAGTCAATTTCGTGATCTGAAGGTAAAAAGTGCCGAAAAGTGTTTGTTAGGCTCAATGGGCGCTATAGACCATTTGGGAGTGTTGTAAGTCCATTTCGTGATCTGAAGGTAAAAAGTGCCGAAAAGTGTTTGTTAGGCTCAATGGGCTCTATAGAGCATTTGGGAGTGTTGTAAGTCAATTTCGTGATCTGACGGTGAAAAGTGCCGAAAAGTGTTTGTTAGGCTCAATGGGCGCTATAGACCATTTGGGAGTGTTGTAAGTCAATTTCGTGATCTGACCGTGAAAAGTGCCGAAAAGTGTTTGTTAGGCTCAATGGGCGCTATAGAGCATTTGGGAGTGTTGTAAGTCAATTTTGTGATCTGACCGTGAAAAGTGCCGAAAAGTGTTTGTTAGGCTCAATGGGCGCTATAGAGCATTTGGGAGTATTGTAAGTCAATTTCGTGATCTGAAGGTAAAAAGTGCCGAAAAGTGTTTGTTAGGCTCAATGGGCGCTATAGACCATTTGGGAGTGTTGTAAGTCCATTTCGTGATCTGAAGGTAAAAAGTGCCGAAAAGTGTTTGTTAGGCTCAATGGGCTCTATAGAGCATTTGGGAGTGTTGTAAGTCAATTTCGTGATCTGACGGTGAAAAGTGCCAAAAAGTGTTTGTTAGGCTCAATGGGCTCTATAGACCATTTTGGAGTGTTGTAAGTCCATTTCGTGATCTGAAGGTAAAAAGTGCCGAAAAGTGTTTGTTAGGCTCAAGGGGCGCAATAGAGCATTTTGGGAGTGTTGTAAGTCAATTTCGTGATCTGACCTTGAAAAGTGCCGAAAAGTGTTTGTTAGGCTCAATGGGCGCTATAGAGCATTTGGGAGTGTTGAAAGTCAATTTCGTGATCTGAAGGTAAAAAGTACCGAAAAGTGTTTGTTAGGCTCAATGGGCGCTATAGACCATTTGGGAGTGTTAGAAGTCCATTTTGTGATTTGAAGGTAAATAGTGCCAAAAAGTGTTTCTTACGCTCAATGGGCGCTATAGAGCATTTTGGAGTGTTGTAAGTCCATTTCGTGATCTGAAGGTAAATAGTGCCGAAAAGAGTTTGTTAGGCTCAATGGGCGATATAGAGCATTTGGGAGTGTTGTAAGTCAATTTCGTGATCTGACGGTGAAAAGTTCCGAAAAGTGTTTGTTAGGCTCAATGGGCGCTATAGAGCATTTTGGAGTGTTGTAAGTCCATTTCGTGATCTGAAGGTAAATAGTGCCGAAAAGTGTTTGTTAGGCTCAATGGGCGCTATAGAGCATTTGGGAGTGTTGTAAGTCAATTTCGTGATCTGACGGTGAAAAGTGCCGAAAAGTGTTTGTTAGGCTCAATGGGCGCTATAGACCATTTGGGAGTGTTGGAAGTCCATTTTGTGATCTGAAGGTAAATAGTGCCAAAAGGTGTTTCTTACGCTCAATGGGCGCTATAAACCATTTTGGAGTGTTGTAAGTCCATTTCGTGATCTGAAGGTAAATAGTGCCGATAAGTGTTTGTTAGGCTCAATGGGCGCTATAGAGCATTTTGGAGTGTTGTAAGTCCTTTTCGTGATCTGAAGGTAAATAGTGCCGAAAAGTGTTTGTAAGGCTCAATGGGCGCTATAGAGCATTTGGGAGTGTTGTAAGTCAATTTCGTGATCTGAAGGTAAAAAGTGCCGAAAAGTGTTTGTTAGGCTCAATGGGCGCTATAGAGCATTTGGGAGTGTTGAAAGTCAATTTTGTGATCTGACCGTGAAAAGTGCCAAAAAGTGTTTGTTAGGCTCAATGGGCGCTATAGAGCATTTGGGAATATTGTAAGTCAATTTCGTGATCTGAAGGTAAAAAGTACCGAAAAGTGTTTGTTAGGCTCAATGGGCGCTATAGACCATTTGGGAGTGTTAGAAGTCCATTTTGTGATCTGAAGGTAAATAGTGCCGAAAAGAGTTTGTTAGGCTCAATGGGCGATATAGAGCATTTGGGAGTGTTGTAAGTCAATTTCGTGATCTGACGGTGAAAAGTTCCGAAAAGTGTTTGTTAGGCTCAATGGGCGCTATAGAGCATTTGGGAGTGTTGTAAGTCAATTTTGTGATCTGACCGTGAAAAGTGCCGAAAAGTGTTTGTTAGGCTCAATGGGCGCAATAGAGCATTTGGGAGTGTTGTAAGTCAATTTCGTGATCTGACCGTGAAAAGTGCCGAAAAGTGTTTGTTAGGCTCAATGGGCGCTATAGAGCATTTGGGAGTGTTGTAAGTCAATTTTGTGATCTGACCGTGAAAAGTGCCGAAAAGTGTTTGTTAGGCTCAATGGGCGCTATAGAGCATTTGGGAGTATTGTAAGTCAATTTCGTGATCTGAAGGTAAAAAGTGCCGAAAAGTGTTTGTTAGGCTCAATGGGCGCTATAGACCATTTGGGAGTGTTGTAAGTCCATTTCGTGATCTGAAGGTAAAAAGTGCCGAAAAGTGTTTGTTAGGCTCAATGGGCTCTATAGAGCATTTGGGAGTGTTGTAAGTCAATTTCGTGATCTGACGCTGAAAAGTGCCGAAAAGTGTTTGTTAGGCTCAATGGGCGCTATAGACCATTTGGGAGTGTTGTAAGTCCATTTCGTGATCTGACGGTAAAAAGTGCCGAAAAGTGTTTGTTAGGCTCAATGGGCTCTATAGAGCATTTGGCAGTGTTGTAAGTCAATTTCGTGATCTGACGGTGAAAAGTGCCGAAAAGTGTTTGTTAGGCTCAATGGGCTCTATAGACCATTTTGGAGTGTTGTAAGTCCATTTCGTGATCTGAAGGTAAAAAGTGCCGAAAAGTGTTTGTTAGGCTCAAGGGGCGCAATAGAGCATTTTGGGAGTGTTGTAAGTCAATTTCGTGATCTGACCTTGAAAAGTGCCGAAAAGTGTTTGTTAGGCTCAATGGGCGCTATAGAGCATTTGGGAGTGTTGAAAGTCAATTTTGTGATCTGACCGTGAAAAGTGCCAAAAAGTGTTTGTTAGGCTCAATGGGCGCTATAGAGCATTTGGGAATATTGTAAGTCAATTTCGTGATCTGAAGGTAAAAAGTACCGAAAAGTGTTTGTTAGGCTCAATGGGCGCTATAGACCATTTGGGAGTGTTAGAAGTCCATTTTGTGATCTGAAGGTAAATAGTGCCAAAAAGTGTTTCTTACGCTCAATGGGCGCTATAGAGCATTTTGGAGTGTTGTAAGTCCATTTCGTGATCTGAAGGTAAATAGTGCCGAAAAGAGTTTGTTAGGCTCAATGGGCGATATAGAGCATTTGGGAGTGTTGTAAGTCAATTTCGTGATCTGACGGTGAAAAGTTCCGAAAAGTGTTTGTTAGGCTCAATGGGCGCTATAGAGCATTTTGGAGTGTTGTAAGTCCATTTCGTGATCTGAAGGTAAATAGTGCCGAAAAGTGTTTGTTAGGCTCAATGGGCGCTATAGAGCATTTGGGAGTGTTGTAAGTCAATTTCGTGATCTGACGGTGAAAAGTGCCGAAAAGTGTTTGTTAGGCTCAATGGGCGCTATAGACCATTTGGGAGTGTTGGAAGTCCATTTTGTGATCTGAAGGTAAATAGTGCCAAAAGGTGTTTCTTACGCTCAATGGGCGCTATAAACCATTTTGGAGTGTTGTAAGTCCATTTCGTGATCTGAAGGTAAATAGTGCCGATAAGTGTTTGTTAGGCTCAATGGGCGCTATAGAGCATTTTGGAGTGTTGTAAGTCCTTTTCGTGATCTGAAGGTAAATAGTGCCGAAAAGTGTTTGTAAGGCTCAATGGGCGCTATAGAGCATTTGGGAGTGTTGTAAGTCAATTTCGTGATCTGACGGTGAAAAGTGCCAAAAAGTGTTTGTTAGGCTCAATGGGCGCAATAGAGCATTTGGGAGTGTTGTAAGTCAATTTCGTGATCTGACCGTGAAAAGTGCCGAAAAGTGTTTGTTAGGCTCAATGGGCGCTATAGAGCATTTGGGAGTGTTGTAAGTCAATTTTGTGATATGACCGTGAAAAGTGCCGAAAAGTGTTTGTTAGGCTCAATGGGCGCTATAGAGCATTTGGGAGTATTGTAAGTCAATTTCGTGATCTGAAGGTAAAAAGTGCCGAAAAGTGTTTGTTAGGCTCAATGGGCGCTATAGACCATTTGGGAGTGTTGTAAGTCCATTTCGTGATCTGAAGGTAAAAAGTGCCGAAAAGTGTTTGTTAGGCTCAATGGGCTCTATAGAGCATTTGGGAGTGTTGTAAGTCAATTTCGTGATCTGACGGTGAAAAGTGCCGAAAAGTGTTTGTTAGGCTCAATGGGCTCTATAGACCATTTTGGAGTGTTGTAAGTCCATTTCGTGATCTGAAGGTAAAAAGTGCCGAAAAGTGTTTGTTAGGCTCAAGGGGCGCAATAGAGCATTTTGGGAGTGTTGTAAGTCAATTTCGTGATCTGACCTTGAAAAGTGCCGAAAAGTGTTTGTTAGGCTCAATGGGCGCTATAGAGCATTTGGGAGTGTTGAAAGTCAATTTTGTGATCTGACCGTGAAAAGTGCCAAAAAGTGTTTGTTAGGCTCAATGGGCGCTATAGAGCATTTGGGAATATTGTAAGTCAATTTCGTGATCTGAAGGTAAAAAGTACCGAAAAGTGTTTGTTAGGCTCAATGGGCGCTATAGACCATTTGGGAGTGTTAGAAGTCCATTTTGTGATCTGAAGGTAAATAGTGCCAAAAAGTGTTTCTTACGCTCAATGGGCGCTATAGAGCATTTTGGAGTGTTGTAAGTCCATTTCGTGATCTGAAGGTAAATAGTGCCGAAAAGAGTTTGTTAGGCTCAATGGGCGATATAGAGCATTTGGGAGTGTTGTAAGTCAATTTTGTGATATGACCGTGAAAAGTGCCGAAAAGTGTTTGTTAGGCTCAATGGGCGCTATAGACCATTTGGGAGTGTTAGAAGTCCATTTTGTGATCTGAAGGTAAATAGTGCCAAAAAGTGTTTGTTAGGCTCAATGGGCGCAATAGAGCATTTGGGAGTGTTGTAAGTCAATTTCGTGATCTGACCGTGAAAAGTGCCGAAAAGTGTTTGTTAGGCTCAATGGGCGCTATAGAGCATTTGGGAGTGTTGTAAGTCAATTTTGTGATATGACCGTGAAAAGTGTCGAAAAGTGTTTGTTAGGCTCAATGGGCGCTATAGAGCATTTGGGAGTATTGTAAGTCAATTTCGTGATCTGAAGGTAAAAAGTGCCGAAAAGTGTTTGTTAGGCTCAATGGGCGCTATAGACCATTTGGGAGTGTTGTAAGTCCATTTCGTGATCTGAAGGTAAAAAGTGCCGAAAAGTGTTTGTTAGGCTCAATGGGCTCTATAGAGCATTTGGGAGTGTTGTAAGTCAATTTCGTGATCTGACGGTGAAAAGTGCCGAAAAGTGTTTGTTAGGCTCAATGGGCTCTATAGACCATTTTGGAGTGTTGTAAGTCCATTTCGTGATCTGAAGGTAAAAAGTGCCGAAAAGTGTTTGTTAGGCTCAAGGGGCGCAATAGAGCATTTTGGGAGTGTTGTAAGTCAATTTCGTGATCTGACGGTAAAAAGTGCCGAAAAGTGTTTGTTAGGCTCAATGGGCGCTATAGAGCATTTGGGAGTGTTGAAAGTCAATTTTGTGATCTGACCGTGAAAAGTGCCAAAAAGTGTTTGTTAGGCTCAATGGGCGCTATAGAGCATTTGGGAATATTGTAAGTCAATTTCGTGATCTGAAGGTAAAAAGTACCGAAAAGTGTTTGTTAGGCTCAATGGGCGCTATAGACCATTTGGGAGTGTTAGAAGTCCATTTTGTGATCTGAAGGTAAATAGTGCCAAAAAGTGTTTCTTACGCTCAATGGGCGCTATAGAGCATTTTGGAGTGTTGTAAGTCCATTTCGTGATCTGAAGGTAAATAGTGCCGAAAAGAGTTTGTTAGGCTCAATGGGCGATATAGAGCATTTGGGAGTGTTGTAAGTCAATTTCGTGATCTGACGGTGAAAAGTTCCGAAAAGTGTTTGTTAGGCTCAATGGGCGCTATAGAGCATTTGGGAGTGTTGTAAGTCAATTTTGTGATCTGACCGTGAAAAGTGCCAAAAAGTGTTTGTTAGGCTCAATGGGCGCTATAGAGCATTTGGGAGTGTTGTTAGTCAATTTCGTGATCTTACGGTAAATAGTGCCGAAAAGTGTTTGTTAGGCTCAATGGGCGCTATAGAGCATTTGGGAGTGTTGTAAGTCAATTTCGTGATCTGACGGTGAAAAGTGCCGAAAAGTGTTTGTTAGGCTCAATGGGCGCTATAGACCATTTGGGAGTGTTGGAAGTCCATTTTGTGATCTGAAGGTAAATAGTGCCAAAAGGTGTTTCTTACGCTCAATGGGCGCTATAAACCATTTTGGAGTGTTGTAAGTCCATTTCGTGATCTGAAGGTAAATAGTGCCGATAAGTGTTTGTTAGGCTCAATGGGCGCTATAGAGCATTTGGGAGTGTTGTAAGTCCATTTCGTGATCTGAAGGTAAATAGTGCCGAAAAGTGTTTGTAAGGCTCAATGGGCGCTATAGAGCATTTGGGAGTGTTGTAAGTCAATTTCGTGATCTGACCGTGAAAAGTGCCAAAAAGTGTTTGTTAGGCTCAATGGGCGCTATAGAGCATTTAGGAGTGTTGGAAGTCCATTTTGTGATCTGAAGGTAAATAGTGCCAAAAAGTGTTTCTTACGCTCAATGGGCGCTATAAACCATTCTGGAGTGTTGTAAGTCCATTTCGTGATCTGAAGGTAAATAGTGCCGAAAAGTGTTTGTTAGGCTCAATGGGCGCTATAGAGCATTTTGGAGTGTTGTAAGTCCATTTCGTGATCTGAAGGTAAATAGTGCCGAAAAGTGTTTGTTAGGCTCAATGGGCGCTATAGAGCATTTGGGAGTGTTGTAAGTCAATTTCGTGATCTGACGGTGAAAAGTGCCGAAAAGTGTTTGTTAGGCTCAATGGGCGCTATAGACAATTTGGGAGTGATGGAAGTCCATTTTGTGATCTGAAGGTAAATAGTGCCAAAAGGTGTTTCTTACGCTCAATGGGCGCTATAAACCATTTTGGAGTGTTGTAAGTCCATTTCGTGATCTGAAGGTAAATAGTGCCGATAAGTGTTTGTTAGGCTCAATGGGCGCTATAGAGCATTTTGGAGTGTAGTAAGTCCATTTCGTGATCTGAAGGTAAATAGTGCCGAAAAGTGTTTGTAAGACTCAATGGGCGCTATAGAGCATTTGGGAGTGTTGTAAGTCAATTTCGTGATCTGACCGTGAAAAGTGCCAAAAAAGTGTTTGTTAGGCTCAATGGGCGCAATAGAGCATTTGGCAGTGTTGTAAGTCAATTTCGTGATCTGACCGTGAAAAGTGCCGAAAAGTGTTTGTTAGGCTCAATGGGCGCTATAGAGCATTTGGGAGTGTTGTAAGTCAATTTTGTGATCTGACCGTGAAAAGTGCCAAAAAGTGTTTGTTAGGCTCAATGGGCGCTATAGAGCATTTGGGAATATTGTAAGTCAATTTCGTGATCTGAAGGTAAACAGTACCGAAAAGTGTTTGTTAGGCTCAATGGGCGCTATAGACCATTTGGGAGTGTTAGAAGTCCATTTTGTGATCTGAAGGTAAATAGTGCCAAAAAGTGTTTCTTACGCTCAATGGGCGCTATAGAGCATTTTGGAGTGTTGTAAGTCCATTTCGTGATCTGAAGGTAAATAGTGCCGAAAAGTGTTTGTTAGGCTCAATGGGCGATATAGAGCATTTGGGAGTGTTGTAAGTCAATTTCGTGAATTGACGGTGAAAAGTGCCGAAAAGTGTTTGTTAGGCTCAATGGGCGCTATAGAGCATTTGGGAGTGTTGTAAGTCAATTTTGTGATCTGACCGTGAAAAGTGCCAAAAAGTGTTTGTTAGGCTCAATGGGCGCTATAGAGCATTTGGGAGTGTTGTTAGTCAATTTCGTGATCTTACGGTAAATAGTGCCGAAAAGTGTTTGTTAGGCTCAAAGGGCGCTATAGAGCATTTGGGAGTGTTGTAAGTCAATTTCGTGATCTGACCGTGAAAAGTGCCGAAAAGTGTTTGTTAGGCTCAATGGGCGCTATAGAGCATTTGGGAGTGTTGTAAGTCAATTTTGTGATCTGACCGTGAAAAGTGCCAAAAAGTGTTTGTTAGGCTCAATGGGCGCTATAGAGCATTTGGGAGTATTGTAAGTCAATTTCGTGATCTGAAGGTAAAAAGTGCCGAAAAGTGTTTGTTAGGCTCAATGGGCGCTATAGACCATTTGGGAGTGTTGTAAGTCCATTTCGTGATCTGAAGGTAAAAAGTGCCGAAAAGTGTTTGTTAGGCTCAATGGGCGCTATAGACCATTTGGGAGTGTTGTAAGTCCATTTCGTGATCTGAAGGTAAAAAGTGCCGAAAAGTGTTTGTTAGGCTCAATGGGCGCTATAGACCATTTGGGAGTGTTGGAAGTCCATTTTGTGATCTGAAGGTAAATAGTGCCAAAAAGTGTTTCTTACGCTCAATGGGCGCTATAGAGCATTTGGGAGTGTTGTAAGTCAATTTCGTGATCTGACGGTGAAAAGTGCCGAAAAGTGTTTGTTAGGCTCAATGGGCTCTATAGACCATTTTGGAGTGTTGTAAGTCCATTTCGTGATCTGACGGTGAAAAGTGCCGAAAAGTGTTTGTTAGGCTCAATGGGCGCTATAGAGCATTTGGGAGTGTTGTAAGTCAATTTTGTGATCTGACCGTGAAAAGTGCCAAAAAGTGTTTGTTAGGCTCAATGGGCGCTATAGAGCATTTGGGAGTGTTGTAAGTCAATTTCGTGATCTGACCGTGAAAAGTGCCGAAAAGTGTTTGTTAGGCTCAATGGGCGCTATAGAGCATTTGGGAGTGTTGTAAGTCAATTTTGTGATCTGACCGTGAAAAGTGCCAAAAAGTGTTTGTTAGGCTCAATGGGCGCTATAGAGCATTTGGGAGTATTGTAAGTCAATTTCGTGATCTGAAGGTAAAAAGTGCCGAAAAGTGTTTGTTAGGCTCAATGGGCGCTATAGACCATTTGGGAGTGTTGTAAGTCCATTTCGTGATCTGAAGGTAAAAAGTGCCGAAAAGTGTTTGTTAGGCTCAATGGGCGCTATAGACCATTTGGGAGTGTTGGAAGTCCATTTTGCGATCTGAAGGTAAATAGTGCCAAAAAGTGTTTCTTACGCTCAATGGGCGCTATAAACCATTTTGGAGAGTTGTAAGTCCATTTCGTGATCTGAAGGTAAATAGTGCCGAAAAGTGTTTGTTAGGCTCAATGGGCGCTTATAGAGCATTTGGGAGTGTTGTAAGTCAATTTCGTGATCTGACGGTGAAAAGTGCCGAAAAGTGTTTGTTAGGCTCAATGGGCGCAATAGAGCATTTGGGAGTGTTGTAAGTCAATTTCGTGATCTGACCGTGAAAAGTGCCGAAAAGTGTTTGTTAGGCTCAATGGGCGCTATAGACCATTTGGGAGTGTTGGAAGTCCATTTTGTGATCTGAAGGTAAATAGTGCCAAAAAGTGTTTCTTACGCTCAATGGGCGCTATAGAGCATTTGGGAGTGTTGTAAGTCAATTTCGTGATCTGACGGTGAAAAGTGCCGAAAAGTGTTTGTTAGGCTCAATGGGCTCTATAGACCATTTTGGAGTGTTGTAAGTCCATTTCGTGATCTGACGGTGAAAAGTGCCGAAAAGTGTTTGTTAGGCTCAATGGGCGCTATAGAGCATTTGGGAGTGTTGTAAGTCAATTTTGTGATCTGACAGTGAAAAGTGCCAAAAAGTGTTTGTTAGGCTCAATGGGCGCTATAGAGCATTTGGGAGTGTTGTAAGTCAATTTCGTGATCTGACCGTGAAAAGTGCCGAAAAGTGTTTGTTAGGCTCAATGGGCGCTATAGAGCATTTGGGAGTGTTGTAAGTCAATTTTGTGATCTGACCGTGAAAAGTGCCAAAAAGTGTTTGTTAGGCTCAATGGGCGCTATAGAGCATTTGGGAGTATTGTAAGTCAATTTCGTGATCTGAAGGTAAAAAGTGCCGAAAAGTGTTTGTTAGGCTCAATGGGCGCTATAGACCATTTGGGAGTGTTGTAAGTCCATTTCGTGATCTGAAGGTAAAAAGTGCCGAAAAGTGTTTGTTAGGCTCAATGGGCGCTATAGACCATTTGGGAGTGTTGGAAGTCCATTTTGCGATCTGAAGGTAAATAGTGCCAAAAAGTGTTTCTTACGCTCAATGGGCGCTATAAACCATTTTGGAGAGTTGTAAGTCCATTTCGTGATCTGAAGGTAAATAGTGCCGAAAAGTGTTTGTTAGGCTCAATGGGCGCTTATAGAGCATTTGGGAGTGTTGTAAGTCAATTTCGTGATCTGACGGTGAAAAGTGCCGAAAAGTGTTTGTTAGGCTCAATGGGCGCAATAGAGCATTTGGGAGTGTTGTAAGTCAATTTCGTGATCTGACCGTGAAAAGTGCCGAAAAGTGTTTGTTAGGCTCAATGGGCGCTATAGAGCATTTGGGAGTGTTGTAAGTCAATTTTGTGATCTGACCGTGAAAAGTGCCAAAAAGTGTTTGTTAGGCTCAATGGGCGCTATAGAGCATTTGGGAATATTGTAAGTCAATTTCGTGACCTGAAGGTAAAAAGTACCGAAAAGTGTTTGTTAGGCTCAATGGGCGCTATAGACCATTTGGGAGTGTTAGAAGTCCATTTTGTGATCTGAAGGTAAATAGTGCCAAAAAGTGTTTCTTACGCTCAATGGGCGCTATAGAGCATTTGGGAGTGTTGTTAGTCAATTTCGTGATCTTACGGTAAATAGTGCCGAAAAGTGTTTGTTAGGCTCAAAGGGCGCTATAGAGCATTTGGGAGTGTTGTAAGTCCATTTCGTGATCTGAAGGTAAATAGTGCCGAAAAGTGTTTGTTAGGCTCAATGGGCGATATAGAGCATTTGGGAGTGTTGTAAGTCAATTTCGTGATCTGACGGTGAAAAGTGCCGAAAAGTGTTTGTTAGGCTCAATGGGCGCTATAGAGCATTTTGGAGTGTTGTAAGTCCATTTCGTGATCTGAAGGTAAATAGTGCCGAAAAGTGTTTGTAAGGCTCAATGGGCGCTATAGAGCATTTGGGAGTGTTGTAAGTCAATTTCGTGATCTGACCGTGAAAAGTGCCAAAAAGTGTTTGTTAGGCTCAATGGGCGCTATAGAGCATTTGGGAGTGTTGGAAGTCCATTTTGTGATCTGAAGGTAAATAGTGCCAAAAAGTGTTTCTTACGCTCAATGGGCGCTATAAACCATTCTGGAGTGTTGTAAGTCCATTTCGTGATCTGAAGGTAAATAGTGCCGAAAAGTGTTTGTTAGGCTCAATGGGCGATATAGAGCATTTTGGAGTGTTGTAAGTCCATTTCGTGATCTGAAGGTAAATAGTGCCGAAAAGTGTTTGTTAGGCTCAATGGGCGCTATAGAGCATTTGGGAGTGTTGTAAGTCAATTTCGTGATCTGACGGTGAAAAGTGCCGAAAAGTGTTTGTTAGGCTCAATGGGCGCTATAGAGCATTTGGGAGTGTTGTTAGTCAATTTCGTGATCTTACGGTAAATAGTGCCGAAAAGTGTTTGTTAGGCTCAAAGGGCGCTATAGAGCATTTGGGAGTGTTGTAAGTCAATTTCGTGATCTGACCGTGAAAAGTGCCGAAAAGTGTTTGTTAGGCTCAATGGGCGCTATAGAGCATTTGGGAGTGTTGTAAGTCAATTTTGTGATCTGACCGTGAAAAGTGCCAAAAAGTGTTTGTTAGGCTCAATGGGCGCTATAGAGCATTTGGGAGTATTGTAAGTCAATTTCGTGATCTGAAGGTAAAAAGTGCCGAAAAGTGTTTGTTAGGCTCAATGGGCGCTATAGACCATTTGGGAGTGTTGTAAGTCCATTTCGTGATCTGAAGGTAAAAAGTGCCGAAAAGTGTTTGTTAGGCTCAATGGGCGCTATAGACCATTTGGGAGTGTTGTAAGTCCATTTCGTGATCTGAAGGTAAAAAGTGCCGAAAAGTGTTTGTTAGGCTCAATGGGCGCTATAGACCATTTGGGAGTGTTGGAAGTCCATTTTGTGATCTGAAGGTAAATAGTGCCAAAAAGTGTTTCTTACGCTCAATGGGCGCTATAGAGCATTTGGGAGTGTTGTAAGTCAATTTCGTGATCTGACGGTGAAAAGTGCCGAAAAGTGTTTGTTAGGCTCAATGGGCTCTATAGACCATTTTGGAGTGTTGTAAGTCCATTTCGTGATCTGACGGTGAAAAGTGCCGAAAAGTGTTTGTTAGGCTCAATGGGCGCTATAGAGCATTTGGGAGTGTTGTAAGTCAATTTTGTGATCTGACCGTGAAAAGTGCCAAAAAGTGTTTGTTAGGCTCAATGGGCGCTATAGAGCATTTGGGAGTGTTGTAAGTCAATTTCGTGATCTGACCGTGAAAAGTGCCGAAAAGTGTTTGTTAGGCTCAATGGGCGCTATAGAGCATTTGGGAGTGTTGTAAGTCAATTTTGTGATCTGACCGTGAAAAGTGCCAAAAAGTGTTTGTTAGGCTCAATGGGCGCTATAGAGCATTTGGGAGTATTGTAAGTCAATTTCGTGATCTGAAGGTAAAAAGTGCCGAAAAGTGTTTGTTAGGCTCAATGGGCGCTATAGACCATTTGGGAGTGTTGTAAGTCCATTTCGTGATCTGAAGGTAAAAAGTGCCGAAAAGTGTTTGTTAGGCTCAATGGGCGCTATAGACCATTTGGGAGTGTTGGAAGTCCATTTTGCGATCTGAAGGTAAATAGTGCCAAAAAGTGTTTCTTACGCTCAATGGGCGCTATAAACCATTTTGGAGAGTTGTAAGTCCATTTCGTGATCTGAAGGTAAATAGTGCCGAAAAGTGTTTGTTAGGCTCAATGGGCGCTTATAGAGCATTTGGGAGTGTTGTAAGTCAATTTCGTGATCTGACGGTGAAAAGTGCCGAAAAGTGTTTGTTAGGCTCAATGGGCGCAATAGAGCATTTGGGAGTGTTGTAAGTCAATTTCGTGATCTGACCGTGAAAAGTGCCGAAAAGTGTTTGTTAGGCTCAATGGGCGCTATAGACCATTTGGGAGTGTTGGAAGTCCATTTTGTGATCTGAAGGTAAATAGTGCCAAAAAGTGTTTCTTACGCTCAATGGGCGCTATAGAGCATTTGGGAGTGTTGTAAGTCAATTTCGTGATCTGACGGTGAAAAGTGCCGAAAAGTGTTTGTTAGGCTCAATGGGCTCTATAGACCATTTTGGAGTGTTGTAAGTCCATTTCGTGATCTGACGGTGAAAAGTGCCGAAAAGTGTTTGTTAGGCTCAATGGGCGCTATAGAGCATTTGGGAGTGTTGTAAGTCAATTTTGTGATCTGACAGTGAAAAGTGCCAAAAAGTGTTTGTTAGGCTCAATGGGCGCTATAGAGCATTTGGGAGTGTTGTAAGTCAATTTCGTGATCTGACCGTGAAAAGTGCCGAAAAGTGTTTGTTAGGCTCAATGGGCGCTATAGAGCATTTGGGAGTGTTGTAAGTCAATTTTGTGATCTGACCGTGAAAAGTGCCAAAAAGTGTTTGTTAGGCTCAATGGGCGCTATAGAGCATTTGGGAGTATTGTAAGTCAATTTCGTGATCTGAAGGTAAAAAGTGCCGAAAAGTGTTTGTTAGGCTCAATGGGCGCTATAGACCATTTGGGAGTGTTGTAAGTCCATTTCGTGATCTGAAGGTAAAAAGTGCCGAAAAGTGTTTGTTAGGCTCAATGGGCGCTATAGACCATTTGGGAGTGTTGGAAGTCCATTTTGCGATCTGAAGGTAAATAGTGCCAAAAAGTGTTTCTTACGCTCAATGGGCGCTATAAACCATTTTGGAGAGTTGTAAGTCCATTTCGTGATCTGAAGGTAAATAGTGCCGAAAAGTGTTTGTTAGGCTCAATGGGCGCTTATAGAGCATTTGGGAGTGTTGTAAGTCAATTTCGTGATCTGACGGTGAAAAGTGCCGAAAAGTGTTTGTTAGGCTCAATGGGCGCAATAGAGCATTTGGGAGTGTTGTAAGTCAATTTTGTGATCTGACCGTGAAAAGTGCCGAAAAGTGTTTGTTAGGCTCAATGGGCGCTATAGAGCATTTGGGAGTGTTGTAAGTCAATTTTGTGATCTGACCGTGAAAAGTGCCAAAAAGTGTTTGTTAGGCTCAATGGGCGCTATAGAGCATTTGGGAATATTGTAAGTCAATTTCGTGACCTGAAGGTAAAAAGTACCGAAAAGTGTTTGTTAGGCTCAATGGGCGCTATAGACCATTTGGGAGTGTTAGAAGTCCATTTTGTGATCTGAAGGTAAATAGTGCCAAAAAGTGTTTCTTACGCTCAATGGGCGCTATAGAGCATTTGGGAGTGTTGTTAGTCAATTTCGTGATCTTACGGTAAATAGTGCCGAAAAGTGTTTGTTAGGCTCAAAGGGCGCTATAGAGCATTTGGGAGTGTTGTAAGTCCATTTCGTGATCTGAAGGTAAATAGTGCCGAAAAGTGTTTGTTAGGCTCAATGGGCGATATAGAGCATTTGGGAGTGTTGTAAGTCAATTTCGTGATCTGACGGTGAAAAGTGCCGAAAAGTGTTTGTTAGGCTCAATGGGCGCTATAGAGCATTTTGGAGTGTTGTAAGTCCATTTCGTGATCTGAAGGTAAATAGTGCCGAAAAGTGTTTGTAAGGCTCAATGGGCGCTATAGAGCATTTGGGAGTGTTGTAAGTCAATTTCGTGATCTGACCGTGAAAAGTGCCAAAAAGTGTTTGTTAGGCTCAATGGGCGCTATAGAGCATTTGGGAGTGTTGGAAGTCCATTTTGTGATCTGAAGGTAAATAGTGCCAAAAAGTGTTTCTTACGCTCAATGGGCGCTATAAACCATTCTGGAGTGTTGTAAGTCCATTTCGTGATCTGAAGGTAAATAGTGCCGAAAAGTGTTTGTTAGGCTCAATGGGCGATATAGAGCATTTTGGAGTGTTGTAAGTCCATTTCGTGATCTGAAGGTAAATAGTGCCGAAAAGTGTTTGTTAGGCTCAATGGGCGCTATAGAGCATTTGGGAGTGTTGTAAGTCAATTTCGTGATCTGACGGTGAAAAGTGCCGAAAAGTGTTTGTTAGGCTCAATGGGCGCTATAGAGCATTTGGGAGTGTTGTTAGTCAATTTCGTGATCTTACGGTAAATAGTGCCGAAAAGTGTTTGTTAGGCTCAAAGGGCGCTATAGAGCATTTGGGAGTGTTGTAAGTCAATTTCGTGATCTGACCGTGAAAAGTGCCGAAAAGTGTTTGTTAGGCTCAATGGGCGCTATAGAGCATTTGGGAGTGTTGTAAGTCAATTTTGTGATCTGACCGTGAAAAGTGCCAAAAAGTGTTTGTTAGGCTCAATGGGCGCTATAGAGCATTTGGGAGTATTGTAAGTCAATTTCGTGATCTGAAGGTAAAAAGTGCCGAAAAGTGTTTGTTAGGCTCAATGGGCGCTATAGACCATTTGGGAGTGTTGTAAGTCCATTTCGTGATCTGAAGGTAAAAAGTGCCGAAAAGTGTTTGTTAGGCTCAATGGGCGCTATAGACCATTTGGGAGTGTTGTAAGTCCATTTCGTGATCTGAAGGTAAAAAGTGCCGAAAAGTGTTTGTTAGGCTCAATGGGCGCTATAGACCATTTGGGAGTGTTGGAAGTCCATTTTGTGATCTGAAGGTAAATAGTGCCAAAAAGTGTTTCTTACGCTCAATGGGCGCTATAGAGCATTTGGGAGTGTTGTAAGTCAATTTCGTGATCTGACGGTGAAAAGTGCCGAAAAGTGTTTGTTAGGCTCAATGGGCTCTATAGACCATTTTGGAGTGTTGTAAGTCCATTTCGTGATCTGACGGTGAAAAGTGCCGAAAAGTGTTTGTTAGGCTCAATGGGCGCTATAGAGCATTTGGGAGTGTTGTAAGTCAATTTTGTGATCTGACCGTGAAAAGTGCCAAAAAGTGTTTGTTAGGCTCAATGGGCGCTATAGAGCATTTGGGAGTGTTGTAAGTCAATTTCGTGATCTGACCGTGAAAAGTGCCGAAAAGTGTTTGTTAGGCTCAATGGGCGCTATAGAGCATTTGGGAGTGTTGTAAGTCAATTTTGTGATCTGACCGTGAAAAGTGCCAAAAAGTGTTTGTTAGGCTCAATGGGCGCTATAGAGCATTTGGGAGTATTGTAAGTCAATTTCGTGATCTGAAGGTAAAAAGTGCCGAAAAGTGTTTGTTAGGCTCAATGGGCGCTATAGACCATTTGGGAGTGTTGTAAGTCCATTTCGTGATCTGAAGGTAAAAAGTGCCGAAAAGTGTTTGTTAGGCTCAATGGGCGCTATAGACCATTTGGGAGTGTTGGAAGTCCATTTTGCGATCTGAAGGTAAATAGTGCCAAAAAGTGTTTCTTACGCTCAATGGGCGCTATAAACCATTTTGGAGAGTTGTAAGTCCATTTCGTGATCTGAAGGTAAATAGTGCCGAAAAGTGTTTGTTAGGCTCAATGGGCGCTTATAGAGCATTTGGGAGTGTTGTAAGTCAATTTCGTGATCTGACGGTGAAAAGTGCCGAAAAGTGTTTGTTAGGCTCAATGGGCGCAATAGAGCATTTGGGAGTGTTGTAAGTCAATTTCGTGATCTGACCGTGAAAAGTGCCGAAAAGTGTTTGTTAGGCTCAATGGGCGCTATAGACCATTTGGGAGTGTTGGAAGTCCATTTTGTGATCTGAAGGTAAATAGTGCCAAAAAGTGTTTCTTACGCTCAATGGGCGCTATAGAGCATTTGGGAGTGTTGTAAGTCAATTTCGTGATCTGACGGTGAAAAGTGCCGAAAAGTGTTTGTTAGGCTCAATGGGCTCTATAGACCATTTTGGAGTGTTGTAAGTCCATTTCGTGATCTGACGGTGAAAAGTGCCGAAAAGTGTTTGTTAGGCTCAATGGGCGCTATAGAGCATTTGGGAGTGTTGTAAGTCAATTTTGTGATCTGACAGTGAAAAGTGCCAAAAAGTGTTTGTTAGGCTCAATGGGCGCTATAGAGCATTTGGGAGTGTTGTAAGTCAATTTCGTGATCTGACCGTGAAAAGTGCCGAAAAGTGTTTGTTAGGCTCAATGGGCGCTATAGAGCATTTGGGAGTGTTGTAAGTCAATTTTGTGATCTGACCGTGAAAAGTGCCAAAAAGTGTTTGTTAGGCTCAATGGGCGCTATAGAGCATTTGGGAGTATTGTAAGTCAATTTCGTGATCTGAAGGTAAAAAGTGCCGAAAAGTGTTTGTTAGGCTCAATGGGCGCTATAGACCATTTGGGAGTGTTGTAAGTCCATTTCGTGATCTGAAGGTAAAAAGTGCCGAAAAGTGTTTGTTAGGCTCAATGGGCGCTATAGACCATTTGGGAGTGTTGGAAGTCCATTTTGCGATCTGAAGGTAAATAGTGCCAAAAAGTGTTTCTTACGCTCAATGGGCGCTATAAACCATTTTGGAGAGTTGTAAGTCCATTTCGTGATCTGAAGGTAAATAGTGCCGAAAAGTGTTTGTTAGGCTCAATGGGCGCTTATAGAGCATTTGGGAGTGTTGTAAGTCAATTTCGTGATCTGACGGTGAAAAGTGCCGAAAAGTGTTTGTTAGGCTCAATGGGCGCAATAGAGCATTTGGGAGTGTTGTAAGTCAATTTCGTGATCTGACCGTGAAAAGTGCCGAAAAGTGTTTGTTAGGCTCAATGGGCGCTATAGAGCATTTGGGAGTGTTGTAAGTCAATTTTGTGATCTGACCGTGAAAAGTGCCAAAAAGTGTTTGTTAGGCTCAATGGGCGCTATAGAGCATTTGGGAATATTGTAAGTCAATTTCGTGACCTGAAGGTAAAAAGTACCGAAAAGTGTTTGTTAGGCTCAATGGGCGCTATAGACCATTTGGGAGTGTTAGAAGTCCATTTTGTGATCTGAAGGTAAATAGTGCCAAAAAGTGTTTCTTACGCTCAATGGGCGCTATAGAGCATTTGGGAGTGTTGTTAGTCAATTTCGTGATCTTACGGTAAATAGTGCCGAAAAGTGTTTGTTAGGCTCAAAGGGCGCTATAGAGCATTTGGGAGTGTTGTAAGTCCATTTCGTGATCTGAAGGTAAATAGTGCCGAAAAGTGTTTGTTAGGCTCAATGGGCGATATAGAGCATTTGGGAGTGTTGTAAGTCAATTTCGTGATCTGACGGTGAAAAGTGCCGAAAAGTGTTTGTTAGGCTCAATGGGCGCTATAGAGCATTTTGGAGTGTTGTAAGTCCATTTCGTGATCTGAAGGTAAATAGTGCCGAAAAGTGTTTGTAAGGCTCAATGGGCGCTATAGAGCATTTGGGAGTGTTGTAAGTCAATTTCGTGATCTGACCGTGAAAAGTGCCAAAAAGTGTTTGTTAGGCTCAATGGGCGCTATAGAGCATTTGGGAGTGTTGGAAGTCCATTTTGTGATCTGAAGGTAAATAGTGCCAAAAAGTGTTTCTTACGCTCAATGGGCGCTATAAACCATTCTGGAGTGTTGTAAGTCCATTTCGTGATCTGAAGGTAAATAGTGCCGAAAAGTGTTTGTTAGGCTCAATGGGCGATATAGAGCATTTTGGAGTGTTGTAAGTCCATTTCGTGATCTGAAGGTAAATAGTGCCGAAAAGTGTTTGTTAGGCTCAATGGGCGCTATAGAGCATTTGGGAGTGTTGTAAGTCAATTTCGTGATCTGACGGTGAAAAGTGCCGAAAAGTGTTTGTTAGGCTCAATGGGCGCTATAGACCATTTGGGAGTGATGGAAGTCCATTTTGTGATCTGAAGGTAAATAGTGCCAAAAGGTGTTTCTTACGCTCAATGGGCGCTATAAACCATTTTGGAGTGTTGTAAGTCCATTTCGTGATCTGAAGGTAAATAGTGCCGATAAGTGTTTGTTAGGCTCAATGGGCGCTATAGAGCATTTTGGAGTGTAGTAAGTCCATTTCGTGATCTGAAGGTAAATAGTGCCGAAAAGTGTTTGTAAGACTCAATGGGCGCTATAGAGCATTTGGGAGTGTTGTAAGTCAATTTCGTGATCTGACCGTGAAAAGTGCCAAAAAAGTGTTTGTTAGGCTCAATGGGCGCAATAGAGCATTTGGGAGTGTTGTAAGTCAATTTCGTGATCTGACCGTGAAAAGTGCCGAAAAGTGTTTGTTAGGCTCAATGGGCGCTATAGAGCATTTGGGAGTGTTGTAAGTCAATTTTCTGATCTGACCGTGAAAAGTGCCAAAAAGTGTTTGTTAGGCTCAATGGGCGCTATAGAGCATTTGGGAATATTGTAAGTCAATTTCGTGATCTGAAGGTAAACAGTACCGAAAAGTGTTTGTTAGGCTCAATGGGCGCTATAGACCATTTGGGAGTGTTAGAAGTCCATTTTGTGATCTAAAGGTAAATAGTGCCAAAAAGTGTTTCTTACGCTCAATGGGCGCTATAGAGCATTTTGGAGTGTTGTAAGTCCATTTCGTGATCTGAAGGTAAATAGTGCCGAAAAGTGTTTGTTAGGCTCAATGGGCGATATAGAGCATTTGGGAGTGTTGTAAGTCAATTTCGTGAATTGACGGTGAAAAGTGCCGAAAAGTGTTTGTTAGGCTCAATGGGCGCTATAGAGCATTTGGGAGTGTTGTAAGTCAATTTTGTGATCTGACCGTGAAAAGTGCCAAAAAGTGTTTGTTAGGCTCAATGGGCGCTATAGAGCATTTGGGAGTGTTGTTAGTCAATTTCGTGATCTTACGGTAAATAGTGCCGAAAAGTGTTTGTTAGGCTCAAAGGGCGCTATAGAGCATTTGGGAGTGTTGTAAGTCAATTTCGTGATCTGACCGTGAAAAGTGCCGAAAAGTGTTTGTTAGGCTCAATGGGCGCTATAGAGCATTTGGGAGTGTTGTAAGTCAATTTTGTGATCTGACCGTGAAAAGTGCCAAAAAGTGTTTGTTAGTCTCAATGGGCGCTATAGAGCATTTGGGAGTATTGTAAGTCAATTTCGTGATCTGAAGGTAAAAAGTGCCGAAAAGTGTTTGTTAGGCTCAATGGGCGCTATAGACCATTTGGGAGTGTTGTAAGTCCATTTCGTGATCTGAAGGTAAAAAGTGCCGAAAAGTGTTTGTTAGGCTCAATGGGCGCTATAGACCATTTGGGAGTGTTGTAAGTCCATTTCGTGATCTGAAGGTAAAAAGTGCCGAAAAGTGTTTGTTAGGCTCAATGGGCGCTATAGAGCATTTTGGAGTGTTGTAAGTCCATTTCGTGATCTGAAGGTAAATAGTGCCGAAAAGTGTTTGTTAGGCTCAATGGGCGCTATAGAGCATTTGGGAGTGTTGTAAGTCAATTTCGTGATCTGACGGTGAAAAGTGCCGAAAAGTGTTTGTTAGGCGCAATGGGCGCTATAGACCATTTGGGAGTGATGGAAGTCCATTTTGTGATCTGAAGGTAAATAGTGCCAAAAGGTGTTTCTTACGCTCAATGGGCGCTATAAACCATTTTGGAGTGTTGTAAGTCCATTTCGTGATCTGAAGGTAAATAGTGCCGATAAGTGTTTGTTAGGCTCAATGGGCGCTATAGAGCATTTTGGAGTGTAGTAAGTCCATTTCGTGATCTGAAGGTAAATAGTGCCGAAAAGTGTTTGTAAGACTCAATGGGCGCTATAGAGCATTTGGGAGTGTTGTAAGTCAATTTCGTGATCTGACCGTGAAAAGTGCCAAAAAAGTGTTTGTTAGGCTCAATGGGCGCAATAGAGCATTTGGGAGTGTTGTAAGTCAATTTCGTGATCTGACCGTGAAAAGTGCCGAAAAGTGTTCGTTAGGCTCAATGGGCGCTATAGAGCATTTGGGAGTGTTGTAAGTCAATTTTCTGATATGACCGTGAAAAGTGCCAAAAAGTGTTTGTTAGGCTCAATGGGCGCTATAGAGCATTTGGGAATATTGTAAGTCAATTTCGTGATCTGAAGGTAAACAGTACCGAAAAGTGTTTGTTAGGCTCAATGGGCGCTATAGACCATTTGGGAGTGTTAGAAGTCCATTTTGTGATCTGAAGGTAAATAGTGCCAAAAAGTGTTTCTTACGCTCAATGGGCGCTATAGAGCATTTTGGAGTGTTGTAAGTCCATTTCGTGATCTGAAGGTAAATAGTGCCGAAAAGTGTTTGTTAGGCTCAATGGGCGATATAGAGCATTTGGGAGTGTTGTAAGTCAATTTCGTGAATTGACGGTGAAAAGTGCCGAAAAGTGTTTGTTAGGCTCAATGGGCGCTATAGAGCATTTGGGAGTGTTGTAAGTCAATTTTGTGATCTGACCGTGAAAAGTGCCAAAAAGTGTTTGTTAGGCTCAATGGGCGCTATAGAGCATTTGGGAGTGTTGTTAGTCAATTTCGTGATCTTACGGTAAAAAGTGCCGAAAAGTGTTTGTTAGGCTCAATGGGCGCTATAGAGCATTTGGGAGTGTTGTAAGTCAATTTTGTGATCTGACCGTGAAGAGTGCCAAAAAGTGTTTGTTAGGCTCAATGGGCGCTATAGAGCATTTGGGAGTATTGTAAGTCAATTTCGTGATCTGAAGGTAAAAAGTGCCGAAAAGTGTTTGTTAGGCTCAATGGGCGCTATAGACCATTTGGGAGTGTTGTAAGTCCATTTCGTGATCTGAAGGTAAAAAGTGCCGAAAAGTGTTTGTTAGGCTCAATGGGCGCTATAGACCATTTGGGAGTGTTGTAAGTCCATTTCGTGATCAGAAGGTAAAAAGTGCCGAAAAGTGTTTGTTAGGCTCAATGGGCGCTATAGACCATTTGGGAGTGTTGGAAGTCCATTTTGTGATCTGAAGGTAAATAGTGCCAAAAAGTGTTTCTTACGCTCAATGGGCGCTATAAACCATTTTGGAAAGTTGTAAGTCCATTTCGTGATCTGAAGGTAAATAGTGCCGAAAAGTGTTTGTTAGGCTCAATGGGCGCTATAGAGCATTTGGGAGTGTTGTAAGTCAATTTCGTGATCTGACGGTGAAAAGTGCCGAAAAGTGTTTGTTAGGCTCAATGGGCTCAATAGAGCATTTGGGAGTGTTGTAAGTCAATTTCGTGATCTGACCGTGAAAAGTGCCAAAAAGTGTTTGTTAGGCTCAATGGGCGCTATAGAGCATTTGGGAGTGTTGTAAGTCAATTTTGTGATCTGACCGTGAAAAGTGCCAAAAAGTGTTTGTTAGGCTCAATGGGCGCTATAGAGCATTTGGGAATATTGTAAGTCAATTTCGTGATCTGAAGGTAAAAAGTACCGAAAAGTGTTTGTTAGGCTCAATGGGCGCTATAGACCATTTGGGAGTGTTAGAAGTCCATTTTGTGATCTGAAGGTAAATAGTGCCAAAAAGTGTTTCTTACGCTCAATGGGCGCTATAGAGCATTTTGGAGTGTTGTAAGTCCATTTTGTGATCTGAAGGTAAATAGTGCCAAAAAGTGTTTCTTACGCTCAATGGGCGCTATAGACCATTTGGGAGTGTTGTAGTCCATTTCGTGATCTGAAGGTAAATAGTGCCGAAAAGTGTTTGTTAGGCTCAATGGGCGCTATAGAGCATTTGGGAGTGTTGTTAGTCAATTTCGTGATCTGTAGGTAAATAGTGCCGAAAAGTGTTTGTTAGGCTCAATGGGCGCTATAGACCATTTGGGAGTGTTGGAAGTCCATTTTGTGATCTGAAGGTAAATAGTGCCAAAAAGTGTTTCTTACGCTCAATGGGCGCTATAAACCATTCTGGAGTGTTGTAAGTCCATTTCGTGATCTGAAGGTAAATAGTGCCGAAAAGTGTTTGTTGGCTCAATGGGCGCTATAGAGCATTTTGGAGTGTTGTAAGTCCATTTCGTGATCTGAAGGTAAATAGTGCCGAAAAGTGTTTGTTAGGCTCAATGGGCGCTATAGAGCATTTGGGAGTGTTGTAAGTCAATTTCGTGATCTGACGGTGAAAAGTGCCGAAAAGTGTTTGTTAGGCTCAATGGGCTCTATAGACCATTTTGGAGTGTTGTAAGTCCATTTCGTGATCTGAAGGTAAATAGTGCCAAAAAGTGTTTGTTAGGCTCAATGGGCGCTATAGAGCATTTGGGAGTATTGTAAGTCAATTTCGTGATCTGAAGGTAAAAAGTGCCGAAAAGTGTTTGTTAGGCTCAATGGGCGCTATAGACCATTTGGGAGTGTTGTAAGTCCATTTCGTGATCTGAAGGTAAAAAGTGCCGAAAAGTGTTTGTTAGGCTCAATGGGCGCTATAGACCATTTGGGAGTGTTGGAAGTCCATTTTGTGATCTGAAGGTAAATAGTGCCAAAAAGTGTTTCGTACGCTCAATGGGCGCTATAAACCATTTTGGAGAGTTGTAAGTCCATTTCGTGATCTGAAGGTAAATAGTGCCGAAAAGTGTTTGTTAGGCTCAATGGGCGCTATAGAGCATTTGGGAGTGTTGTAAGTCAATTTCGTGATCTGACGGTGAAAAGTGCCGAAAAGTGTTTGTTAGGCTCAATGGGCGCAATAGAGCATTTGGGAGTGTTGTAAGTCAATTTCGTGATCTGACCGTGAAAAGTGCCGAAAAGTGTTTGTTAGGCTCAATGGGCGCTATAGAGCATTTGGGAATATTGTAAGTCAATTTCGTGATCTGAAGGTAAAAAGTACCGAAAAGTGTTTTTTAGGCTCAATGGGCGCTATAGACCATTTGGGAGTGTTAGAAGTCCATTTTGTGATCTGAAGGTAAATAGTGCCAAAAAGTGTTTCTTACGCTCAATGGGCGCTATAGAGCATTTTGGAGTGTTGTAAGTCCATTTTGTGATCTGAAGGTAAATAGTGCTAAAAAGTGTTTCTTACGCTCAATGGGCGCTATAGAGCATTTTGGAGTGTTGTAAGTCCATTTCGTGATCTGAAGGTAAATAGTGCCGAAAAGTGTTTGTTAGGCTCAATGGGCGCTATAGAGCATTTGGGAGTGTTGTAAGTCAATTTCGTGATCTGACGGTGAAAAGTGCCGAAAAGTGTTTGTTAGGCTCAATGGGCGCTATAGACCATTTGGGAGTGTTGGAAGTCCATTTTGTGATCTGAAGGTAAATAGTGCCAAAAGGTGTTTCTTACGCTCAATGGGCGCTATAAACCATTTTGGAGTGTTGTAAGTCCATTTCGTGATCTGAAGGTAAATAGTGCCGATAAGTGTTTGTTAGGCTCAATGGGCGCTATAGAGCATTTTGGAGTGTTGTAAGTCCATTTCGTGATCTGAAGGTAAATAGTGCCGAAAAGTGTTTGTTAGGCTCAATGGGCACTATAGAGCATTTTGGAGTGTTGTAAGTCCATTTCGTGATCTGAAGGTAAATAGTGCCGAAAAGTTTTTGTTAGGCTCAATGGGCGCTATAGAGCATTTGGGAGTGTTGTAAGTCAATTTCGTGATCTGACGGTGAAAAGTGCCAAAAAGTGTTCGTTAGGCTCAATGGGCGCTATAGAGCATTTAGGAGTGTTGTTAGTCAATTTCGTGATCTGAAGGTAAATAGTGCCGAAAAGTGTTTGTTAGGCTCAATGGGCGCTATAGACCATTTGGGAGTGTTGGAAGTCCATTTTGTGATCTGAAGGTAAATAGTGCCAAAAAGTGTTTCTTACGCTCAATGGGCGCTATAAACCATTCTGGAGTGTTGTAAGTCCATTTCGTGATCTGAAGGTAATTAGTGCCGAAAAGTGTTTGTTAGGCTCAATGGGCGCTATAGAGCATTTTGGAGTGTTGTAAGTCCATTTCGTGATCTGAAGGTAAATAGTGCCGAAAAGTGTTTGTTAGGCTCAATGGGCGCTATAGAGCATTTGGGAGTGTTGTAAGTCAATTTCGTGATCTGACGGTGAAAAGTGCCGAAAAGTGTTTGTTAGGCTCAATGGGCGATATAGACCATTTGGGAGTGTTGGAAGTCCATTTTGTGATCTGAAGGTAAATAGTGCCAAAAGGTGTTTCTTACGCTCAATGGGCGCTATAAACCATTTTGGAGTGTTGTAAGTCCATTTCGTGATCTGAAGGTAAATAGTGCCGATAAGTGTTTGTTAGGCTCAATGGGCGCTATAGAGCATTTTGGAGTGTTGTAAGTCCATTTCGTGATCTGAAGGTAAATAGTGCCGAAAAGTGTTTGTTAGGCTCAATGGGCGCTATAGAGCATTTTGGAGTGTTGAAAGTCCATTTCGTGATCTAAAGGTAAATAGTGCCGACAAGTTTTTGTTAGGCTCAATGGGCGCTATAGAGCATTTGGGAGTGTTGTAAGTCAATTTCGTGATCTGACGGTGAAAAGTGCCGAAAAGTGTTTGTTAGGCTCAATGGGCGCTATAGACCATTTGGGAGTGTTGGAAGTCCATTTTGTGATCTGAAGGTAAATAGTGCCAAAAGGTGTTTCTTACGCTCAATGGGCGCTATAAACCATTTTGGAGTGTTGTAAGTCCATTTCGTGATCTGAAGGTAAATAGTGCCGATAAGTGTTTGTTAGGCTCAATGGGCGCTATAGAGCATTTTGGAGTGTTGTAAGTCCATTTCGTGATCTGAAGGTAAATAGTGCCGAAAAGTGTTTGTTAGGCTCAATGGGCACTATAGAGCATTTTGGAGTGTTGTAAGTCCATTTCGTGATCTGAAGGTAAATAGTGCCGAAAAGTTTTTGTTAGGCTCAATGGGCGCTATAGAGCATTTGGGAGTGTTGTAAGTCAATTTCGTGATCTGACGGTGAAAAGTGCCAAAAAGTGTTCGTTAGGCTCAATGGGCGCTATAGAGCATTTGGGAGTGTTGTTAGTCAATTTCGTGATCTGAAGGTAAATAGTGCCGAAAAGTGTTTGTTAGGCTCAATGGGCGCTATAGACCATTTGGGAGTGTTGGAAGTCCATTTTGTGATCTGAAGGTAAATAGTGCCAAAAAGTGTTTCTTACGCTCAATGGGCGCTATAAACCATTCTGGAGTGTTGTAAGTCCATTTCGTGATCTGAAGGTAATTAGTGCCGAAAAGTGTTTGTTAGGCTCAATGGGCGCTATAGAGCATTTTGGAGTGTTGTAAGTCCATTTCGTGATCTGAAGGTAAATAGTGCCGAAAAGTGTTTGTTAGGCTCAATGGGCGCTATAGAGCATTTGGGAGTGTTGTAAGTCAATTTCGTGATCTGACGGTGAAAAGTGCCGAAAAGTGTTTGTTAGGCTCAATGGGCGATATAGACCATTTGGGAGTGTTGGAAGTCCATTTTGTGATCTGAAGGTAAATAGTGCCAAAAGGTGTTTCTTACGCTCAATGGGCGCTATAAACCATTTTGGAGTGTTGTAAGTCCATTTCGTGATCTGAAGGTAAATAGTGCCGATAAGTGTTTGTTAGGCTCAATGGGCGCTATAGAGCATTTTGGAGTGTTGTAAGTCCATTTCGTGATCTGAAGGTAAATAGTGCCGAAAAGTGTTTGTTAGGCTCAATGGGCGCTATAGAGCATTTTGGAGTGTTGAAAGTCCATTTCGTGATCTAAAGGTAAATAGTGCCGACAAGTTTTTGTTAGGCTCAATGGGCGCTATAGAGCATTTGGGAGTGTTGTAAGTCAATTTCGTGATCTGACGGTGAAAAGTGCCGAAAAGTGTTTGTTAGGCTCAATGGGCGCTATAGACCATTTGGGAGTGTTGGAAGTCCATTTTGTGATCTGAAGGTAAATAGTGCCAAAAGGTGTTTCTTACGCTCAATGGGCGCTATAAACCATTTTGGAGTGTTGTAAGTCCATTTCGTGATCTGAAGGTAAATAGTGCCGATAAGTGTTTGTTAGGCTCAATGGGCGCTATAGACCATTTGGGAGTGTTGGAAGTCCATTTTGTGATCTGAAGGTAAATAGTGCCAAAAAGTGTTTCTTACGCTCAATGGGCGTTATAGAGCATTTTGGAGTGTTGTAAGTCCATTTCGTGATCTGAAGGTAAATAGTGCCGAAAAGTGTTTGTTAGGCTCAATGGGCGCTATAGAGCATTTGGGAGTGTTTTTAGTCAATTTCGTGATCTGAAGGTAAATAGTTGTTCATTTCGCGTTCTGACGGTGAAAACAACAGAAATGTGTTTGTTAGGCTCAGTGGGCTCTATAGACCATTTGGGAGTGTTGGTAGTTCATTTCGTGTTCTGACGTTGAAAACAACCGAAAAGTGTTTGTTAGGCTCAATGGGCTCTATAGACCATTTGGGAGTGTTGGTAGTTCATTTCCTGTTTTGACGGTAAATACAACCAAAAAGTGTTTGTTAGGCTCAATGGGCTCTATATACCATTTGGGAGTGTTGGAAGTTCATTTTGTGTTCTGACGGTGAAAAACCCCGAAAAGTGTTTGTTAGGCTCAATGGGCTCTATAGACCATTTGGGAGTGTTGGAAGTTCATTTCGCGTTCTGACGGTGAAAACAACCGAAATGTGTTTGTTAGGCTTACTGGGCTCTATAGATCATTTGGGAGTGTTAGTTGTTCATAACGCGTTCTGACCGTGAAAACAACCGAAAAGTGTTTGTTATGCTCAATGGGCTCTATAGGCCATTTTGGAGTGTTGGTAGTTCATTTCGCGTTCTGACGGTGAAAACAACCGAAAAGTGTTTGTTAGGCTCAATGGGCGCTATAGAGCATTTGGGAGTGTTGTTAGTCAATTTCGTGATCTGAAGGTAAATAGTGCCGAAAAGTGTTTGTTACGCTCAATGGGCGCTATAGACCATTTGGGAGTGTTGGAAGTCCATTTTGTGATCTGAAGGTAAATAGTGCCAAAAGGTGTTTCTTACGCTCAATGGGCGCTATAAACCATTTTGGAGTGTTGTAAGTCCATGTCGTGATCTGAAGGTAAATAGTGCCGATAAGTGTTTGTTAGGCTCAATGGGCGCTATAGAGCATTTTGGAGTGTTGTAAGTCCATTTCGTGATCTGAAGGTAAATAGTGCCGAAAAGTGTTTGTTAGGCTCAATGGGCGCTATAGAGCATTTTGGAGTGTTGTAAGTCCATTTCGTGATCTGAAGGTAAATAGTGCCGAAAAGTGTTTGTTAGGCTCAATGGGCGCTATAGAGCATTTGGGAGTGTTGTAAGTCAATTTCGTGATCTGATGGTGAAAAGTGCCGAAAAGTGTTTGTTAGGCTCAATGGGCGCTATAGACCATTTGGGAGTGTTGGAAGTCCATTTTGTGATCTGAAGGTAAATAGTGCCAAAAGGTGTTTCTTACGCTCAATGGGCGCTATAAACCATTTTGGAGTGTTGTAAGTCCATTTCGTGATCTGAAGGTAAATAGTGCCGATAAGTGTTTGTTAGGCTCAATGGGCTCTATAGACCATTTGGGAGTGTTAGTTGTTAATTTCGCGTTCTGACGGTGAAAACAGCAGAAAAGTGTTTGTTAGGCTCAATGGGCTCTATAGACCATTTGGGAGGGTTAGTTGTTCATTTCGCGTTCTGACGGTGAAACACACCCGGAAAGTGTTTGTTAGGATCAATGGGCTCTATAGACCATTTGGGAGTGTTAGTTGTTCATTTCGCGTTCTGACGGTGAAAACAACCGAAAAGTGTTTGTTACGCTCAATGGGCTCTATAGACCATTTGGGAGTGTAAGTTGATCATTTCGCGTTCTGACGGTGAAAACAACCGAAATGTGTTTGTTAGGCTCAATTGGCTCTATACACCATTTGGGAGTGTTAGTTGTTCATTTCGCTTTCTGACGGTGAAAACAACCGAAATGTGTTGGTTAGGCTCATTGGGCTCTATAGACTATTTGGGAGTGTTAGTTGGTCATTTCGCGTTCTGACGGTGAAAACAACCGAAAAGTGTTTGTTAGGCTCAATGAGCTCTATAGACCATTTGGGAGTGTAAGTTGATCATTTCGCGTTCTGACGGTGAAAACAACCGAAATTTGTTTGTTAGGCTCAATGGGCTCTATAGACCATTTGGGACTGTTAGTTGTTCATTTCGCGTTCTGACGGTGAAAACAGCAGAAAAGTGTTTGTTAGGCTCAATGGGCTCTATAGACCATTTGGGAGGGTTAGTTGTTCATTTGGCGTTCTGACGGTGAAAACAACAGAAATGTGTTTGTTAGGCTCAGTGGGCTCTATAGACCATTTGGGAGTGTTGGCAGTTCGTTTCGTGTTCTGACGTTGAAAACAACCGAAAAGTGTTTGTTTGGCTCAATGGGCTCTATAGACCATTTGGGAGTGTTGGTAGTTCATTTCGTGTTTTGACGGTGAAAACAACTGAAAAGTGTTTGTTAGGCTCAATGGGATCTATAGACCATTTGGGAGTGTTGGTAGTTCATTTCCTGTTTTGACGGTAAATACAACCGAAAAGTGTTTGTTAGGCTCAATGGGCTCTATATACCATTTGGGAGTGTTGGAAGTTCATTTTGTGTTCTGACTGTGAAAAACCCCGAAAAGTGTTTGTTAGGCTCAATGGGCTCTATAGACCATTTGGGAGTGTTGGAAGTTCATTTCGCGTTCTGACGGTGAAAACAACCGAAATGTGTTTGTTAGGCTTACTGGGCTCTATAGATCATTTGGGAGTGTTAGTTGTTCATAACGCGTTCTGACCGTGAAAACAACCGAAAAGTGTTTGTTATGCTCAATGGGCTCTATAGGCCATTTTGGAGTGTTGGTAGTTCATTTCGCGTTCTGACGGTGAAAACAACCGAAAAGTGTTTGTTAGGCTCAATGGGCTCTATAGACCATTTGGGACTGTTAGTTGTTCATTTCGCGTTCTGACGGTGAAAACAGCAGAAAAGTGTTTGTTAGGCTCAATGGGCTCTATAGACCATTTGGGAGGGTTAGTTGTTCATTTGGCGTTCTGACGGTGAAAACAACAGAAATGTGTTTGTTAGGCTCAGTGGGCTCTATAGACCATTTGGGAGTGTTGGCAGTTCGTTTCGTGTTCTGACGTTGAAAACAACCGAAAAGTGTTTGTTTGGCTCAATGGGCTCTATAGACCATTTGGGAGTGTTGGTAGTTCATTTCGTGTTTTGACGGTGAAAACAACTGAAAAGTGTTTGTTAGGCTCAATGGGATCTATAGACCATTTGGGAGTGTTGGTAGTTCATTTCCTGTTTTGACGGTAAATACAACCGAAAAGTGTTTGTTAGGCTCAATGGGCTCTATATACCATTTGGGAGTGTTGGAAGTTCATTTTGTGTTCTGACTGTGAAAAACCCCGAAAAGTGTTTGTTAGGCTCAATGGGCTCTATAGACCATTTGGGAGTGTTGGAAGTTCATTTCGCGTTCTGACGGTGAAAACAACCGAAATGTGTTTGTTAGGCTTACTGGGCTCTATAGATCATTTGCGAGTGTTAGTTGTTCATAACGCGTTCTGACCGTGAAAACAACCGAAAAGTGTTTGTTATGCTCAATGGGCTCTATAGGCCATTTTGGAGTGTTGGTAGTTCATTTCGCGTTCTGACGGTGAAAACAACCGAAAAGTGTTTGTTAGGCTCAATGGGCTCTATAGACCATTTGGGAGTGTTAGTTGTTCATTTCGCGTTCTGACGGTGAAAACAACCGAAAAGTATATGTTAGGCTCAGTGGGCTCTATAGACCATTTGGGAGTGTTGGTAGTTCATTTCGTGTTCTGACGTTGAAAACAACCGAAAAGTGTTTGTTAGGGTCAATGGGATCTATAGACCATTTGGGAGTGTTGGTAGTTCATTTCCTGTTTTGACAGTAAATACAACCGAAAAGTGTTTGTTAGGCTCAATGGGCTCTATAGACCATTTGGGAGTGTTGGAAGTTCATTTTGTGTTCTGACGGTGAAAAACCCGAAAAGTGTTTGTTAGGCTCAATGGGCTCTATAGACCATTTGGGAGTGTTGGAAGTTCATTTCGCGTTCTGACGGTGAGAACAACCGAAATGTGTTTGTTAGGCTTACTGGGCTCTATAGATCATTTGGGAGTGTTAGTTGTTCATTACGCGTTCTGACCGTGAAAACAACCGAAAAGTGTTTGTTAGGCTCATTTGGGCTCTCTAGACCATTTGGGAGTGTTAGTTGTTCATTACGCGTTCTGACGGTGAAAACAACCGAAAAGTATATGTTAGGCTCAGTGGGCTCTATAGACCATTTGGGAGTGTTGGTAGTTCATTTCGTGTTCTGACGTTGAAAACAACCGAAAAGTGTTTGTTAGGGTCAATGGGATCTATAGACCATTTGGGAGTGTTAGTTGTTCATTACGCGTTCTGACCGTGAAAACAACCGAAAAGTGTTTGTTAGGCTCATTTGGGCTCTATAGACCATTTGGGAGTGTTAGTTGTTCATTTCGCGTTCTGACGGTGAAAACACCCGAAAAGTGTTTGTTAGGCTCAATGGGCTCTATAGACCATTTGGGAGGGTTAGTTGTTCATTTCGCGTTGTGACGGTGAAAACAACCGAAAAGTGTTTGTTAGGCTCAATTGGCTCTATAGACCATTTTGGAGTGTTAGTTGTTCATTTCGCGTTGTGACGGTGAAAACAACCGAAAAGTGTTTGTTGTGCTCAATGGGCTCTATAGACCATTTTGGAGGGTTGGTAGTTCATTTCGCGTTCTGACCGTGTGAGCCGTGAAAACAACCGAAATGTGTTTGTTAGGCTCATTGGGCTATATTAGACCATTTGGGAGTGTTAGTTGTTCATTTCGCGTTCTGACGGTGAAAACAGCCGAAAAGTGTATTTTAGGCTCAATGGGCTCTATAGGACCATTTGGACTGTTAGTAGTTCATTTCGCGTTCTGAAGGTGAATACACCCGAAAATTTGTTGTTAGGCTCAATGGGCTCCATAGAGCATTTTGGAGGGTTGGTAGTTCATTCGCGTTCTGACGATGAAAACAACCGAAAAAGTGTTTGTTAGGCTCAATGGGCTCTATATACCTATTTGGGAGTGTTAGTTGTTCATTTCGCGTTCTGACGGTGAAAACCACTGAAAAGTGTTTGTTAGGCTCAATGGGCTCTATAGACCACTTTGGAGAGTTGGTAGTTCATTTCGCGTTCTGGACGGTGAAAACAACCGAAAAGTGTTTGTTAGGCTCAATGGGCTCTATAGACCATTGAGGAGTGTTAGTTGTTCATTTTGCGTTTTGATGGTGAAAAACAACCGAAAAGTGTTTGTTAGCTCAATGGGCTCTATAGACCATTTTAGAGTGTTGGTAGTTAATTTCGCGTTCTGACAGTGAAAACAACCGAAACGTGTTTGTTAGGCTCAATGGGCTCTATAGACCATTTGGGAGTGTTAGTTGTTCATTTCGCGTTCTGACGGTTAAAACAACCGAAAAGTGTTTGTTAGGCTCAATGGGCTCCATAGACCATTTTGGAGGGTTGGTAGTTCATTTCGCGTTCTGACGGTGAAAACAACCGAAAAGTGTATTGTTAGGCTCAGTGGCTCTATAGACCATTTGGGAGTGTTAGTTGTTCATTTCGCGTTCTGACGGTGAAAACAACCGAAATGTGTTTGTTAGGCTCATTGGGCTCTATAGACCATTTGGGAGTGTTAGTTGTTCATTTCTCGTTCTGGTGACGGTGAAAACAACCCGAAATGTGTTTTGTTAGGCTCATTGGCTCTATAGACCATTTGGAGAGTGTTAGTGTTCATTTCGCGTTGTGGTGGTGAAAACAAACCGAAAAGGTGTTTGTTAGGCTCAATGGGCTCTATATACCATTTTGGAGGGTTGGTATTTCATTTCGCGTTCTGACGGTGTGAAAACAACCGAAAAGTTTTGTTAGGCTCAATGGGCTCTATAGACCATTTGGGAGTGTTAGTTGTTCATTTCGCGTTCTGAACGGTGAAAACAACCTAAATGTGTTTGTTAGGTCTCAATGGGCTCTATAGACCATTTTGGAGGGGTTGGTAGTTTCATTTCGCGTTCTGACGGTGAAAACAACCGAAAAGTGTTGTTAGGCTCATTGGGCTCTATGAGACCATTTGGGGAGTGTTAGTTGTTCATTTTGCGTTCTGACGGTGAAAACAGCCGAAAAATGTTTGTTAGGCTCAATGTGCTCTATAGACCATTTTGGGAGTGTTAGTTGTTCATATTCGCGTTCTGACGGTGAAAACCACTGAAAAGTGTTTGTTAGGCTCAATGGGCTATATAGACCACTTTGGAGAGTTGGTAGTTCATTTCGCGTTCTGACGGTGAAAACAACCGAAAAAGTGTTTGTTAGGCTCAATGGGCCTATAGGACCATTGAGGAGTGTTAGTTGTTCATTTTGCCGTTTTGATGGTGAAAAACAACCGAAAAGTGTTTGTTAGGCCTCAATGGGCTCTATAGACCATTTTAGAGTGTTGGGTAGTTCATTTCGCGTTCTGACAGTGAAAACAACCGAAAAGTGTTTGTGTTAGGCTCAATGGGCCTCTATAGACCCATTTGGGAGTGTTAGTTGTTCATTTCGCGTTTCTGACGGTGAGAAAACAACCGAAAAGTGTTTGTTGGCTCAATGGGCTTCTATAGACCATTTAGGAGTGTTAGTTGTTCATTTCGCGGTTCTGACGGTGAAAACAACCGAAAAGTGTTTGTTTGGGCTCAATGGGGCTCCATAGACCATTTTGGAGGGTTGGTAGTTCATTTCGCGTTCTGACGGTGAAAAACAGCCGAAAAAGTGTTTGTTAGCTCTCAGTGGGCTCTATAGACCATGTTTGGGAGTTGTTAGTTGTTCATTTCGCGTTTCTGGACGGTGAAAACAACCGAAAAGTGTTTGTTAGGCTCAATGGGCTCTATAGACCATTTGGGAGTGTTAGTTGTTCATTTCGCGTTCTGACAGGTGACAACAACCGAAAAGTGTTTGTTTGCTCAGTGGGGCTCTATAGACCATTTGGGAGTGTTAGTTGTTCATTTCGCGTTTCTGGACGGTTGAAAACAACCGAAATGTGTTTGTTAGGCTCAATGGGCTCTATAGGACCATTTGGGAGTGTTAGTTTGTCATTTTCGCGTTGTGACGGTGAAAACAACCGAAAAGTGTTTGTTAGGCTCAATGGGCTCTATATAGACCATTTTTGGAGGGTTGGTAGTTCATTTCGCGTTCTGACGGTGAAAAACAAACAACCGAAAAGTGTTTGTTTAGGCACAATGGGCTCTATAGACCATTTGGGAGTGTAGGTTGTTCATTTCGCGTTCTGACGGTGAAAACCAACCGAAATGTGTTTTGTTAGGCTCATTGGGCTCCATAGACCATTTGGGAGTGTTAGTTGTTCATTTCCTCGTTCTGACGGTGAAAACAACCGAAATGGTGTTTGTTAGGCTCATTGGGCTCTATAGACCATTTGGGAGTGTTAGTTGTTCATTTCGCGTTGTGGTGGTGAAAACAACCGAAAAGTGTTTGTTAGCTGAATGGGCTCTATATACTATTTTGGAGGGTTGCTAGTTCATTTCGCGTTTCTGACGGTGAATAACAACCGAAAAGTGTTTGTTAGGCTCAATGGGCTCCTATAGACCATTTTGGGAGTGTTAGTTGTTCATTTCGCGTTTCTGACGGGTGAAAACAACCGAAATGTGTTTGGTTAGGCTCAATGGGCTCTATAGACCATTTTGGAGGGTTGGTAGTTCATTTCGCGTTCTGACGGTGAAAACAACCGAAAAGTGTTTGTTAGGCTCAATGGGCTCTATAGACCATTTGGGAGTGTTAGTTGTTCATTTTGCGTTCTGACGGTGAAAACAAGCCGGAAAATGTTTGTTAGGCTCAATGGGCCTCTATAGACCATTTGGAGTGTTAGTTGTTCATTTCGCGTTCTGACGTGAAAACCACTGAAAAGTGTTTGTTAGGGCTCATTGGGCTCTATAGACCACTTGGGAGTTGTAGTTCATTTCGCGTTCTGACGGTGAAAAACAACCGAAAAGTGTTTGTTAGGCTCAATGGGCTCTATAGACCATTGAGGAGTGTTAGTTGTTCATTTGCGTTTTGATGGTGAAAACAACCGAAAAGTGTTTGTTAGGGCTCAATGGGCTCTATAGACCATTTTAGAGTGTTGGTAGTTCATTTCGCGTTCTGACAGTGAAAACAACCGAAAAGTGTTTGTTAGCTCAATGGGCTCTATAGACCATTTGGGAGTGTTAGTTGTTCATTTCGCGTTCTGACGGTGAAAACAACCGAAAAGTGTTTGTTAGGCTCAATGGGCTCCATAGACCATTTTGGAGGGGTTGGTAGGTCATTTCGCGTTCTGACGGTGAAAACAACCGAAAAAGTGTTTGCTAGGCTCAGTGGGCTCTATAGACCTTTGGGAGTGTTTAGTTGTTCATTTCGCGTTCGACGTGAAACAAACCCGAAATGTGTTTGTTAGGCTCATTGGGCTCTATAGACCATTGGGAGTGTTAGTTGTTCATTTCGCGTTGTGACGGTGAAAACACCGAAAAAGTGTTTTTAGGCTTGAGCCTAACAAAAGAACCATTTGGGAGTTGTTAGTTGTTCATTTCGCGTTCTGACGGTGAAAACAACCGAAAAGTGTTTGTTAGGGCCCATTGGGCTCTATAGACCATTTGGGAGTGTTAGTTGTTCTTTTCGCGTTCTGACGGTGAAAACAGCCGAAAGTGTTTGTTAGGCTCAGTGGGCTCTATAGACCATTTGGGAGTGTTAGTTGTTCATTTCGCGTTCTGACGGTGAAAACAACCGAAAAGTGTTTGTTAGGCTCAATGGGCTCTATAGACCATTTGGGAGTGTTAGTTGTTCATTTCGCGTTCTGACGGTGAAAACAACCGAAAAGTGTTTGTTTGGCTCAGTGGGCTCTATAGACCATTTGGGAGTGTTAGTTGTTCATGTTCGCGTTCTGACGGTGAAAAACAACCGAAATGTGTTTGTTAGGCTCAATGGGCTCTATAGACCATTTGGGAGTGTTTAGTTGTTCATTCGCGTTGTGACGGTGAAAACAACCGAAAAGTGTTTGTTAGGCTCAATGGGCTCTATAGACCATTTTGGAGGGTTGGTAGTTCATTTAGCGTTCTGACGGTGAAAACAACCGAAAAGTGTTTGTTAGGCTCAATGGGCTCTATAGACCATTTGGGAGTAGTTAGTTGTTCAGTTCGCGTTCTGACGGTGAAAACAACCGAAATGTGTTTGTTAGGCTCATTGGGCTCTATAGACCATTTGGGAGTGTTAGTTGTTCATTTCTCGTTCTGACTGTGAAAACAAACCGAAATGTGTTTGTTAGGCCTCATTGGGCTCTATAAGACCATTTGGGAGTGTTAGTTGTTCATTTCGCGTTGTGGTGTGAAAACACCGAAAAGTGTTTGTTAGGCTGAATGGCTCTATATACCATTTTTGAGGGGTTGGTAGTTCCATTCGCGTTCTGACGGTGAAAACAACCGAAAAGGTTTGTTAGGCTCAATGGGCTCTATAGACCATTTGGGAGTGTTAGTTGTTCATTTCGCGTTCTGACGGTGAAAACAACCGAAAATGTGTTTGTTAGGCTCAATGGGCTCTATAAGACCATTTTGGAGGGTTGGTAGTTCATTTCGCGTTCTGACGGTGAAAAAACAACCGAAAAGTGTTTGCTAGGCTCAGTGGGCTCTATAGACCAATTTTGGGAGTGTTAGTTGTTCATTTTCGCGTTCTGACGGTGAAAACAACCGAAATGTGTTTGTTAGGCTCATTGGGCTCTATAGACCATTTGGGAGTGTTAGTTTGTTCATTTCGCGTTCTGACGGTGAAAACAACCGAAATGTGTTTGTTAGGCTCAATGGGGCTCTATAGACCATTTGGGAGTGTAGTTGTTCATTTTGCGGTTGTGACGGTGAAAACAACCGAAAAGTGTTTGTTAGGCTTGAGCCTAACAAAAGACCATTTGGGAGTGTTAGTTGTTCATTCGCGTTCTGACGGTGAAAAAACACAACCGAAAAAGTGTTTGTTAGGCCCATTGGGCTCTATAGACCATTTGGGAGTGTTAGTTGTTCATGTTCGGCGTTCTGACTGTGAAAACAACCGAAAAGTGTTTGTTAGGCCTCAATAATGCTCTATAGACCATTTGGATGGGTTGGTAAGTTCATTTCGGCGTTCTGACGGGGAAAACACCGAAAAGTGTTTGTTAGGCTCAATGGGCTCTATAGACCATTTGGGGAGTGTTAGTTGTTCAATTTTGCGTTCTGACGGTGAAAACAGCCGAAAAAATGTTTGTTAGGCTCAATGGGCTCTATAGGACCATTTGGGAGTGTTAGTTGTTCATTTCGCGTTCTGACGGTGAAAACAACCGAAAAGTGTTTGTTAGGGTCAATGGGCTCCATAGAACCATTTTGCAGGGGTTGGTAAGTTCATTTCGCGTTCTGACGGTGAAAACAGCCGAAAGTGTTTGTTAGGCTCAGTGGGCTCTATAGACCATTTGGGAGTGTTAGTTGTTCATTTCGCGTTCTTGACGGTGAAAACAACCGTGAAAGTGTGTGTTAGGGCTGTATGGCTCTATAGACCATTTGGGAGTGTTTAGTTGTTCATTTTCGCGTTCTGACGGTAAAGAATCAACCGAAAAGTGTTTGTTAGGCTCAATGGGCTCTATAGACCATTTGGGAGTGTTAGTTGATCATTTCGCGTTCTGACGGTGAAAACAACCGAAATGTGTTTGTTAGGGCTCAATGGGCTCTATAGACATTTTGGAGGGTTGGTAGTCATTTCGCGTTCTGACGGTGAAAACAACCGAAAGAGTTGTTGTTAGGCTCAATGGGCTCTATAGACCATTTGGGAGTGTTAGTTGTTCATTTTTGCGATTCTGACGGTGAAAACCACTGAAAAGTGTTTGTTAGGCTCATTGGGCTCTTTAGACCCACTTTGGAGGAGGTTGGTAGTTCATTTTCGCGTTCTGACGGTGAAAACAACCGAAAAGTGTTTGTTAGGCTCAATGGGCTCTATAGACCATTGAGGAGTGTTAGTTGTTCATTTTGCGTTTTTGATGGTGAAAACAACCGAAAAGTGTTTGTTAGGCTGAAAGGGCTCTCTATATACCATTTTTGGAGGGTTGCTAGTGTCATTTCGCGTTCTGACCGGTGAAAAACAACCGAAAAGTGTTTGTTAGGCTCAATGGGCTCTATAGACCATTTGGGAGTGTTAGTTGTTCATTTCGCGTCTTTCTGACGGTGGAAAACAACCGAAATGTGTTTGTTAGGCTCAATGGGCTCTATAGACCCATTTTGGAGGGTTGGTAGTTCATTTCGCGTTCTGACGGTGAAAAACAACCGAAAAGTGTTTGTTAGGCTCAATGGGCTCTATAGACCCATTTGGGAGTGTTAGTTGTTCATTTTGCGTTCTGACGAGTGAAAACAGCCGGAAAATGTTTGTTAGGCTCAATGGGCTCTATAGACCATTTTGGAGGGTTGGTAGTTCATTTCGCGTTCTGACGGTGAAAACAACCGAAAAGTGTTTGTTAGGCTCAATGGCTCTATAGACCATTTTTGGAGGGTTGGTAGTTCATTTCGCGTTCTGA
This sequence comes from Crossaster papposus, assembly GCA_037893245.1. Classification (NCBI taxonomy): domain Eukaryota; kingdom Metazoa; phylum Echinodermata; class Asteroidea; order Velatida; family Solasteridae; genus Crossaster; species Crossaster papposus. Next base: position 78,980 of record JBAIAA010001245.1, on the reverse strand, counting down.
CCGTGAAGAACAACCGAAATGTGTTTGTTAGGCTCATTGGGGCTATATAGACCATTTGGGAGTGTTAGTTGTTCATTTCGCGTTCTGACGGTGAAAACAGCCGAAAAGTGTATTTTAGGCTCAATGGGCTCTATAGACCATTTGGGACTGTTAGTAGTTCATTTCGCGTTCTGAAGGTGAAAACACCCGAAAATTTGTTGTTAGGGCTCAATGGGCTCCATAGAGCATTTTGGAGGGTTGGTAGTTCATTTCGCGTTCTGACGATGAAAACAACCGAAAAAGTGTTTGTTAGGCTCAATGGGCTCTATATACCATTTGGGAGTGTTAGTTGTTCATTTCGCGTTCTGACGGTGAAAACCCACTGAAAGTGTTTGTTAGGCTCAATGGGCTCTATAGACCACTTTGGAGAGTTGGTAGTTCATTTCGCGTCTGACGGTGAAAACAACCGAAAAGTGTTTGTTAGGCTCATGGGCTCTATAGACCATTGAGGAGTGTTAGTTGTTTATTTTGCGTTTTGATGGTGAAAACAACCGAAAAGTGTTTGTTAGGCTCAATGGGCTCTATAGACCATTGAGGAGTGTTAGTTGTTCATTTTGCGTTTTGATGGTGAAAACAACCGAAAAGTGTTTGTTAGGCTCAATGGGCTCTATAGACCATTTTAGAGTGTTGGTAGTTCATTTCGCGTTCTGACAGTGAAAACAACCGAAAAGTGTTTGTTAGGCTCAATGGGCTCTATAGACCATTTGGGAGTGTTAGTTGTTCATTTCGCGTTCTGACGGTGAAAACAACCGAAAAGTGTTTGTTAGGCTCAATGGGCTCCATAGACCATTTTGGAGGGTTGGTAGTTCATTTCGCGTTCTGACGGTGAAAACAACCGAAAAGTGTTTGCTAGGCTCAGTGGGCTCTATAGACCATTTGGGAGTGTTAGTTGTTCATTTCGCGTTCTGACGGTGAAAACAACCGAAATGTGTTTGTTAGGCTCATTGGGCTCTATAGACCATTTGGGAGTGTTAGTTGTTCATTTCGCGTTGTGACGGTGAAAACAACCGAAAAGTGTTTGTTAGGCTTGAGCCTAACAAAAGACCATTTGGGAGTGTTAGTTGTTCATTTCGCGTTCTGACGGTGAAAACAACCGAAAAGTGTTTGTTAGGCCCATTGGGCTCTATAGACCATTTGGGAGTGTTAGTTGTTCATTTCGCGTTCTGACGGTGAAAACAGCCGAAAAGTGTTTGTTAGGCTCAGTGGGCTCTATAGACCATTTGGGAGTGTTAGTTGTTCATTTCGCGTTCTGACGGTGAAAACAACCGAAAAGTGTTTGTTAGGCTCAATGGGCTCTATAGACCATTTGGGAGTGTTAGTTGTTCATTTCGCGTTCTGACGGTGAAAACAACCGAAAAGTGTTTGTTTGGCTCAGTGGGCTCTATAGACCATTTGGGAGTGTTAGTTGTTCATTTCGCGTTCTGACGGTGAAAACAACCGAAATGTGTTTGTTAGGCTCAATGGGCTCTATAGACCATTTGGGAGTGTTAGTTGTTCATTTCGCGTTGTGACGGTGAAAACAACCGAAAAGTGTTTGTTAGGCTCAATGGGCTCTATAGACCATTTTGGAGGGTTGGTAGTTCATTTCGCGTTCTGACGGTGAAAACAACCGAAAAGTGTTTGTTAGGCTCAATGGGCTCTATAGACCATTTGGGAGTGTTAGTTGTTCATTTCGCGTTCTGACGGTGAAAACAACCGAAATGTGTTTGTTAGGCTCATTGGGCTCTATAGACCATTTGGGAGTGTTAGTTGTTCATTTCTCGTTCTGACGGTGAAAACAACCGAAATGTGTTTGTTAGGCTCATTGGGCTCTATAGACCATTTGGGAGTGTTAGTTGTTCATTTCGCGTTGTGGTGGTGAAAACAACCGAAAAGTGTTTGTTAGGCTGAATGGGCTCTATATACCATTTTGGAGGGTTGGTAGTTCATTTCGCGTTCTGACGGTGAAAACAACCGAAAAGTGTTTGTTAGGCTCAATGGGCTCTATAGACCATTTTGGAGGGTTGGTAGTTCATTTCGCGTTCTGACGGTGAAAACAACCGAAAAGTGTTTGCTAGGCTCAGTGGGCTCTATAGACCATTTGGGAGTGTTAGTTGTTCATTTCGCGTTCTGACGGTGAAAACAACCGAAATGTGTTTGTTAGGCTCATTGGGCTCTATAGACCATTTGGGAGTGTTAGTTGTTCATTTCGCGTTCTGACGGTGAAAACAACCGAAATGTGTTTGTTAGGCTCAATGGGCTCTATAGACCATTTGGGAGTGTTAGTTGTTCATTTTGCGTTGTGACGGTGAAAACAACCGAAAAGTGTTTGTTAGGCTTGAGCCTAACAAAAGACCATTTGGGAGTGTTAGTTGTTCATTTCGCGTTCTGACGGTGAAAACAACCGAAAAGTGTTTGTTAGGCCCATTGGGCTCTATAGACCATTTGGGAGTGTTAGTTGTTCATTTCGCGTTCTGACTGTGAAAACAACCGAAAAGTGTTTGTTAGGCTCAATATGCTCTATAGACCATTTTGGATGGTTGGTAGTTCATTTCGCGTTCTGACGGTGAAAACAACCGAAAAGTGTTTGTTAGGCTCAATGGGCTCTATAGACCATTTGGGAGTGTTAGTTGTTCATTTTGCGTTCTGACGGTGAAAACAGCCGAAAAATGTTTGTTAGGCTCAATGGGCTCTATAGACCATTTGGGAGTGTTAGTTGTTCATTTCGCGTTCTGACGGTGAAAACAACCGAAAAGTGTTTGTTAGGGTCAATGGGCTCCATAGACCATTTTGCAGGGTTGGTAGTTCATTTCGCGTTCTGACGGTGAAAACAGCCGAAAAGTGTTTGTTAGGCTCAGTGGGCTCTATAGACCATTTGGGAGTGTTAGTTGTTCATTTCGCGTTCTGACGGTGAAAACAACCGAAAAGTGTGTGTTAGGCTGTATGGGCTCTATAGACCATTTGGGAGTGTTAGTTGTTCATTTCGCGTTCTGACGGTAAAAACAACCGAAAAGTGTTTGTTAGGCTCAATGGGCTCTATAGACCATTTGGGAGTGTTAGTTGTTCATTTCGCGTTCTGACGGTGAAAACAACCGAAATGTGTTTGTTAGGCTCAATGGGCTCTATAGACCATTTTGGAGGGTTGGTAGTTCATTTCGCGTTCTGACGGTGAAAACAACCGAAAAGTGTTTGTTAGGCTCAATGGGCTCTATAGACCATTTGGGAGTGTTAGTTGTTCATTTTGCGTTCTGACGGTGAAAACCACTGAAAAGTGTTTGTTAGGCTCATTGGGCTCTTTAGACCACTTTGGAGAGTTGGTAGTTCATTTCGCGTTCTGACGGTGAAAACAACCGAAAAGTGTTTGTTAGGCTCAATGGGCTCTATAGACCATTGAGGAGTGTTAGTTGTTCATTTTGCGTTTTGATGGTGAAAACAACCGAAAAGTGTTTGTTAGGCTGAATGGGCTCTATATACCATTTTGGAGGGTTGCTAGTTCATTTCGCGTTCTGACGGTGAAAACAACCGAAAAGTGTTTGTTAGGCTCAATGGGCTCTATAGACCATTTGGGAGTGTTAGTTGTTCATTTCGCGTTCTGACGGTGAAAACAACCGAAATGTGTTTGTTAGGCTCAATGGGCTCTATAGACCATTTTGGAGGGTTGGTAGTTCATTTCGCGTTCTGACGGTGAAAACAACCGAAAAGTGTTTGTTAGGCTCAATGGGCTCTATAGACCATTTGGGAGTGTTAGTTGTTCATTTTGCGTTCTGACGGTGAAAACAGCCGGAAAATGTTTGTTAGGCTCAATGGGCTCTATAGACCATTTTGGAGGGTTGGTAGTTCATTTCGCGTTCTGACGGTGAAAACAACCGAAAAGTGTTTGTTAGGCTCAATGGGCTCTATAGACCATTTTGGAGGGTTGGTAGTTCATTTCGCGTTCTGACCGTGAAAACAACCGAAATGTGTTTGTTAGGCTCATTGGGCTATATAGACCATTTGGGAGTGTTAGTTGTTCATTTCGCGTTCTGACGGTGAAAACAGCCGAAAAGTGTATTTTAGGCTCAATGGGCTCTATAGACCATTTGGGACTGTTAGTAGTTCATTTCGCGTTCTGAAGGTGAAAACACCCGAAAATTTGTTGTTAGGCTCAATGGGCTCCATAGAGCATTTTGGAGGGTTGGTAGTTCATTTCGCGTTCTGACGATGAAAACAACCGAAAAGTGTTTGTTAGGCTCAATGGGCTCTATATACCATTTGGGAGTGTTAGTTGTTCATTTCGCGTTCTGACGGTGAAAACCACTGAAAAGTGTTTGTTAGGCTCAATGGGCTCTATAGACCACTTTGGAGAGTTGGTAGTTCATTTCGCGTTCTGACGGTGAAAACAACCGAAAAGTGTTTGTTAGGCTCAATGGGCTCTATAGACCATTGAGGAGTGTTAGTTGTTTATTTTGCGTTTTGATGGTGAAAACAACCGAAAAGTGTTTGTTAGGCTCAATGGGCTCTATAGACCATTTTAGAGTGTTGGTAGTTAATTTCGCGTTCTGACAGTGAAAACAACCGAAACGTGTTTGTTAGGCTCAATGGGCTCTATAGACCATTTGGGAGTGTTAGTTGTTCATTTCGCGTTCTGACGGTTAAAACAACCGAAAAGTGTTTGTTAGGCTCAATGGGCTCCATAGACCATTTTGGAGGGTTGGTAGTTCATTCGCGTTCTGACGGTGAAAACAACCGAAAAGTGTTTGTTAGGCTCAGTGGGCTCTATAGACCATTTGGGAGTGTTAGTTGTTCATTTCGCGTTCTGACGGTGAAAACAACCGAAATGTGTTTGTTAGGCTCATTGGGCTCTATAGACCATTTGGGAGTGTTAGTTGTTCATTTCTCGTTCTGACGGTGAAAACAACCGAAATGTGTTTGTTAGGCTCATTGGGCTCTATAGACCATTTGGGAGTGTTAGTTGTTTATTTCGCGTTGTGGTGGTGAAAACAACCGAAAAGTGTTTGTTAGGCTCAATGGGCTCTATATACCATTTTGGAGGGTTGGTAGTTCATTTCGCGTTCTGACGGTGAAAACAACCGAAAAGTGTTTGTTAGGCTCAATGGGCTCTATAGACCATTTGGGAGTGTTAGTTGTTCATTTCGCGTTCTGACGGTGAAAACAACCTAAATGTGTTTGTTAGGCTCAATGGGCTCTATAGACCATTTTGGAGGGTTGGTAGTTCATTTCGCGTTCTGACGGTGAAAACAACCGAAAAGTGTTTGTTAGGCTCATTGGGCTCTATAGACCATTTGGGAGTGTTAGTTGTTCATTTTGCGTTCTGACGGTGAAAACAGCCGAAAAATGTTTGTTAGGCTCAATGGGCTCTATAGACCATTTGGGAGTGTTAGTTGTTCATTTCGCGTTCTGACGGTGAAAACCACTGAAAAGTGTTTGTTAGGCTCAATGGGCTATATAGACCACTTTGGAGAGTTGGTAGTTCATTTCGCGTTCTGACGGTGAAAACAACCGAAAAGTGTTTGTTAGGCTCAATGGGCTCTATAGACCATTGAGGAGTGTTAGTTGTTCATTTTGCGTTTTGATGGTGAAAACAACCGAAAAGTGTTTGTTAGGCTCAATGGGCTCTATAGACCATTTTAGAGTGTTGGTAGTTCATTTCGCGTTCTGACAGTGAAAACAACCGAAAAGTGTTTGTTAGGCTCAATGGGCTCTATAGACCATTTGGGAGTGTTAGTTGTTCATTTCGCGTTCTGACGGTGAAAACAACCGAAAAGTGTTTGTTGGCTCAATGGGCTCTATAGACCATTTAGGAGTGTTAGTTGTTCATTTCGCGTTCTGACGGTGAAAACAACCGAAAAGTGTTTGTTTGGCTCAATGGGCTCCATAGACCATTTTGGAGGGTTGGTAGTTCATTTCGCGTTCTGACGGTGAAAACAGCCGAAAAGTGTTTGTTAGGCTCAGTGGGCTCTATAGACCATTTGGGAGTGTTAGTTGTTCATTTCGCGTTCTGACGGTGAAAACAACCGAAAAGTGTTTGTTAGGCTCAATGGGCTCTATAGACCATTTGGGAGTGTTAGTTGTTCATTTCGCGTTCTGACGGTGAAAACAACCGAAAAGTGTTTGTTTGGCTCAGTGGGCTCTATAGACCATTTGGGAGTGTTAGTTGTTCATTTCGCGTTCTGACGGTGAAAACAACCGAAATGTGTTTGTTAGGCTCAATGGGCTCTATAGACCATTTGGGAGTGTTAGTTGTTCATTTCGCGTTGTGACGGTGAAAACAACCGAAAAGTGTTTGTTAGGCTCAATGGGCTCTATAGACCATTTTGGAGGGTTGGTAGTTCATTTCGCGTTCTGACGGTGAAAACAACCGAAAAGTGTTTGTTAGGCTCAATGGGCTCTATAGACCATTTGGGAGTGTTAGTTGTTCATTTCGCGTTCTGACGGTGAAAACAACCGAAATGTGTTTGTTAGGCTCATTGGGCTCCATAGACCATTTGGGAGTGTTAGTTGTTCATTTCTCGTTCTGACGGTGAAAACAACCGAAATGTGTTTGTTAGGCTCATTGGGCTCTATAGACCATTTGGGAGTGTTAGTTGTTCATTTCGCGTTGTGGTGGTGAAAACAACCGAAAATTTGTTGTTAGGCTCAATGGGCTCCATAGAGCATTTTGGAGGGTTGGTAGTTCATTTCGCGTTCTGACGATGAAAACAACCGAAAAGTGTTTGTTAGGCTCAATGGGCTCTATATACCATTTGGGAGTGTTAGTTGTTCATTTCGCGTTCTGACGGTGAAAACCACTGAAAAGTGTTTGTTAGGCTCAATGGGCTCTATAGACCACTTTGGAGAGTTGGTAGTTCATTTCGCGTTCTGACGGTGAAAACAACCGAAAAGTGTTTGTTAGGCTCAATGGGCTCTATAGACCATTGAGGAGTGTTAGTTGTTTATTTTGCGTTTTGATGGTGAAAACAACCGAAAAGTGTTTGTTAGGCTCAATGGGCTCTATAGACCATTGAGGAGTGTTAGTTGTTCATTTTGCGTTTTGATGGTGAAAACAACCGAAAAGTGTTTGTTAGGCTCAATGGGCTCTATAGACCATTTTAGAGTGTTGGTAGTTCATTTCGCGTTCTGACAGTGAAAACAACCGAAAAGTGTTTGTTAGGCTCAATGGGCTCTATAGACCATTTGGGAGTGTTAGTTGTTCATTTCGCGTTCTGACGGTGAAAACAACCGAAAAGTGTTTGTTAGGCTCAATGGGCTCCATAGACCATTTTGGAGGGTTGGTAGTTCATTTCGCGTTCTGACGGTGAAAACAACCGAAAAGTGTTTGCTAGGCTCAGTGGGCTCTATAGACCATTTGGGAGTGTTAGTTGTTCATTTCGCGTTCTGACGGTGAAAACAACCGAAATGTGTTTGTTAGGCTCATTGGGCTCTATAGACCATTTGGGAGTGTTAGTTGTTCATTTCGCGTTGTGACGGTGAAAACAACCGAAAAGTGTTTGTTAGGCTTGAGCCTAACAAAAGACCATTTGGGAGTGTTAGTTGTTCATTTCGCGTTCTGACGGTGAAAACAACCGAAAAGTGTTTGTTAGGCCCATTGGGCTCTATAGACCATTTGGGAGTGTTAGTTGTTCATTTCGCGTTCTGACGGTGAAAACAGCCGAAAAGTGTTTGTTAGGCTCAGTGGGCTCTATAGACCATTTGGGAGTGTTAGTTGTTCATTTCGCGTTCTGACGGTGAAAACAACCGAAAAGTGTTTGTTAGGCTCAATGGGCTCTATAGACCATTTGGGAGTGTTAGTTGTTCATTTCGCGTTCTGACGGTGAAAACAACCGAAAAGTGTTTGTTTGGCTCAGTGGGCTCTATAGACCATTTGGGAGTGTTAGTTGTTCATTTCGCGTTCTGACGGTGAAAACAACCGAAATGTGTTTGTTAGGCTCAATGGGCTCTATAGACCATTTGGGAGTGTTAGTTGTTCATTTCGCGTTGTGACGGTGAAAACAACCGAAAAGTGTTTGTTAGGCTCAATGGGCTCTATAGACCATTTTGGAGGGTTGGTAGTTCATTTCGCGTTCTGACGGTGAAAACAACCGAAAAGTGTTTGTTAGGCTCAATGGGCTCTATAGACCATTTGGGAGTGTTAGTTGTTCATTTCGCGTTCTGACGGTGAAAACAACCGAAATGTGTTTGTTAGGCTCATTGGGCTCTATAGACCATTTGGGAGTGTTAGTTGTTCATTTCTCGTTCTGACGGTGAAAACAACCGAAATGTGTTTGTTAGGCTCATTGGGCTCTATAGACCATTTGGGAGTGTTAGTTGTTCATTTCGCGTTGTGGTGGTGAAAACAACCGAAAAGTGTTTGTTAGGCTGAATGGGCTCTATATACCATTTTGGAGGGTTGGTAGTTCATTTCGCGTTCTGACGGTGAAAACAACCGAAAAGTGTTTGTTAGGCTCAATGGGCTCTATAGACCATTTTGGAGGGTTGGTAGTTCATTTCGCGTTCTGACGGTGAAAACAACCGAAAAGTGTTTGCTAGGCTCAGTGGGCTCTATAGACCATTTGGGAGTGTTAGTTGTTCATTTCGCGTTCTGACGGTGAAAACAACCGAAATGTGTTTGTTAGGCTCATTGGGCTCTATAGACCATTTGGGAGTGTTAGTTGTTCATTTCGCGTTCTGACGGTGAAAACAACCGAAATGTGTTTGTTAGGCTCAATGGGCTCTATAGACCATTTGGGAGTGTTAGTTGTTCATTTTGCGTTGTGACGGTGAAAACAACCGAAAAGTGTTTGTTAGGCTTGAGCCTAACAAAAGACCATTTGGGAGTGTTAGTTGTTCATTTCGCGTTCTGACGGTGAAAACAACCGAAAAGTGTTTGTTAGGCCCATTGGGCTCTATAGACCATTTGGGAGTGTTAGTTGTTCATTTCGCGTTCTGACTGTGAAAACAACCGAAAAGTGTTTGTTAGGCTCAATATGCTCTATAGACCATTTTGGATGGTTGGTAGTTCATTTCGCGTTCTGACGGTGAAAACAACCGAAAAGTGTTTGTTAGGCTCAATGGGCTCTATAGACCATTTGGGAGTGTTAGTTGTTCATTTTGCGTTCTGACGGTGAAAACAGCCGAAAAATGTTTGTTAGGCTCAATGGGCTCTATAGACCATTTGGGAGTGTTAGTTGTTCATTTCGCGTTCTGACGGTGAAAACAACCGAAAAGTGTTTGTTAGGGTCAATGGGCTCCATAGACCATTTTGCAGGGTTGGTAGTTCATTTCGCGTTCTGACGGTGAAAACAGCCGAAAAGTGTTTGTTAGGCTCAGTGGGCTCTATAGACCATTTGGGAGTGTTAGTTGTTCATTTCGCGTTCTGACGGTGAAAACAACCGAAAAGTGTGTGTTAGGCTGTATGGGCTCTATAGACCATTTGGGAGTGTTAGTTGTTCATTTCGCGTTCTGACGGTAAAAACAACCGAAAAGTGTTTGTTAGGCTCAATGGGCTCTATAGACCATTTGGGAGTGTTAGTTGTTCATTTTGCGTTCTGACGGTGAAAACCACTGAAAAGTGTTTGTTAGGCTCATTGGGCTCTTTAGACCACTTTGGAGAGTTGGTAGTTCATTTCGCGTTCTGACGGTGAAAACAACCGAAAAGTGTTTGTTAGGCTCAATGGGCTCTATAGACCATTGAGGAGTGTTAGTTGTTCATTTTGCGTTTTGATGGTGAAAACAACCGAAAAGTGTTTGTTAGGCTGAATGGGCTCTATATACCATTTTGGAGGGTTGCTAGTTCATTTCGCGTTCTGACGGTGAAAACAACCGAAAAGTGTTTGTTAGGCTCAATGGGCTCTATAGACCATTTGGGAGTGTTAGTTGTTCATTTCGCGTTCTGACGGTGAAAACAACCGAAATGTGTTTGTTAGGCTCAATGGGCTCTATAGACCATTTTGGAGGGTTGGTAGTTCATTTCGCGTTCTGACGGTGAAAACAACCGAAAAGTGTTTGTTAGGCTCAATGGGCTCTATAGACCATTTGGGAGTGTTAGTTGTTCATTTTGCGTTCTGACGGTGAAAACAGCCGGAAAATGTTTGTTAGGCTCAATGGGCTCTATAGACCATTTTGGAGGGTTGGTAGTTCATTTCGCGTTCTGACGGTGAAAACAACCGAAAAGTGTTTGTTAGGCTCAATGGGCTCTATAGACCATTTTGGAGGGTTGGTAGTTCATTTCGCGTTCTGACCGTGAAAACAACCGAAATGTGTTTGTTAGGCTCATTGGGCTATATAGACCATTTGGGAGTGTTAGTTGTTCATTTCGCGTTCTGACGGTGAAAACAGCCGAAAAGTGTATTTTAGGCTCAATGGGCTCTATAGACCATTTGGGACTGTTAGTAGTTCATTTCGCGTTCTGAAGGTGAAAACACCCGAAAATTTGTTGTTAGGCTCAATGGGCTCCATAGAGCATTTTGGAGGGTTGGTAGTTCATTTCGCGTTCTGACGATGAAAACAACCGAAAAGTGTTTGTTAGGCTCAATGGGCTCTATATACCATTTGGGAGTGTTAGTTGTTCATTTCGCGTTCTGACGGTGAAAACCACTGAAAAGTGTTTGTTAGGCTCAATGGGCTCTATAGACCACTTTGGAGAGTTGGTAGTTCATTTCGCGTTCTGACGGTGAAAACAACCGAAAAGTGTTTGTTAGGCTCAATGGGCTCTATAGACCATTGAGGAGTGTTAGTTGTTTATTTTGCGTTTTGATGGTGAAAACAACCGAAAAGTGTTTGTTAGGCTCAATGGGCTCTATAGACCATTTTAGAGTGTTGGTAGTTAATTTCGCGTTCTGACAGTGAAAACAACCGAAACGTGTTTGTTAGGCTCAATGGGCTCTATAGACCATTTGGGAGTGTTAGTTGTTCATTTCGCGTTCTGACGGTTAAAACAACCGAAAAGTGTTTGTTAGGCTCAATGGGCTCCATAGACCATTTTGGAGGGTTGGTAGTTCATTTCGCGTTCTGACGGTGAAAACAACCGAAAAGTGTTTGTTAGGCTCAGTGGGCTCTATAGACCATTTGGGAGTGTTAGTTGTTCATTTCGCGTTCTGACGGTGAAAACAACCGAAATGTGTTTGTTAGGCTCATTGGGCTCTATAGACCATTTGGGAGTGTTAGTTGTTCATTTCTCGTTCTGACGGTGAAAACAACCGAAATGTGTTTGTTAGGCTCATTGGGCTCTATAGACCATTTGGGAGTGTTAGTTGTTCATTTCGCGTTGTGGTGGTGAAAACAACCGAAAAGTGTTTGTTAGGCTCAATGGGCTCTATATACCATTTTGGAGGGTTGGTAGTTCATTTCGCGTTCTGACGGTGAAAACAACCGAAAAGTGTTTGTTAGGCTCAATGGGCTCTATAGACCATTTGGGAGTGTTAGTTGTTCATTTCGCGTTCTGACGGTGAAAACAACCTAAATGTGTTTGTTAGGCTCAATGGGCTCTATAGACCATTTTGGAGGGTTGGTAGTTCATTTCGCGTTCTGACGGTGAAAACAACCGAAAAGTGTTTGTTAGGCTCATTGGGCTCTATAGACCATTTGGGAGTGTTAGTTGTTCATTTTGCGTTCTGACGGTGAAAACAGCCGAAAAATGTTTGTTAGGCTCAATGGGCTCTATAGACCATTTGGGAGTGTTAGTTGTTCATTTCGCGTTCTGACGGTGAAAACCACTGAAAAGTGTTTGTTAGGCTCAATGGGCTATATAGACCACTTTGGAGAGTTGGTAGTTCATTTCGCGTTCTGACGGTGAAAACAACCGAAAAGTGTTTGTTAGGCTCAATGGGCTCTATAGACCATTGAGGAGTGTTAGTTGTTCATTTTGCGTTTTGATGGTGAAAACAACCGAAAAGTGTTTGTTAGGCTCAATGGGCTCTATAGACCATTTTAGAGTGTTGGTAGTTCATTTCGCGTTCTGACAGTGAAAACAACCGAAAAGTGTTTGTTAGGCTCAATGGGCTCTATAGACCATTTGGGAGTGTTAGTTGTTCATTTCGCGTTCTGACGGTGAAAACAACCGAAAAGTGTTTGTTGGCTCAATGGGCTCTATAGACCATTTAGGAGTGTTAGTTGTTCATTTCGCGTTCTGACGGTGAAAACAACCGAAAAGTGTTTGTTTGGCTCAATGGGCTCCATAGACCATTTTGGAGGGTTGGTAGTTCATTTCGCGTTCTGACGGTGAAAACAGCCGAAAAGTGTTTGTTAGGCTCAGTGGGCTCTATAGACCATTTGGGAGTGTTAGTTGTTCATTTCGCGTTCTGACGGTGAAAACAACCGAAAAGTGTTTGTTAGGCTCAATGGGCTCTATAGACCATTTGGGAGTGTTAGTTGTTCATTTCGCGTTCTGACGGTGAAAACAACCGAAAAGTGTTTGTTTGGCTCAGTGGGCTCTATAGACCATTTGGGAGTGTTAGTTGTTCATTTCGCGTTCTGACGGTGAAAACAACCGAAATGTGTTTGTTAGGCTCAATGGGCTCTATAGACCATTTGGGAGTGTTAGTTGTTCATTTCGCGTTGTGACGGTGAAAACAACCGAAAAGTGTTTGTTAGGCTCAATGGGCTCTATAGACCATTTTGGAGGGTTGGTAGTTCATTTCGCGTTCTGACGGTGAAAACAACCGAAAAGTGTTTGTTAGGCTCAATGGGCTCTATAGACCATTTGGGAGTGTTAGTTGTTCATTTCGCGTTCTGACGGTGAAAACAACCGAAATGTGTTTGTTAGGCTCATTGGGCTCCATAGACCATTTGGGAGTGTTAGTTGTTCATTTCTCGTTCTGACGGTGAAAACAACCGAAATGTGTTTGTTAGGCTCATTGGGCTCTATAGACCATTTGGGAGTGTTAGTTGTTCATTTCGCGTTGTGGTGGTGAAAACAACCGAAAAGTGTTTGTTAGGCTGAATGGGCTCTATATACCATTTTGGAGGGTTGCTAGTTCATTTCGCGTTCTGACGGTGAAAACAACCGAAAAGTGTTTGTTAGGCTCAATGGGCTCTATAGACCATTTGGGAGTGTTAGTTGTTCATTTCGCGTTCTGACGGTGAAAACAACCGAAATGTGTTTGTTAGGCTCAATGGGCTCTATAGACCATTTTGGAGGGTTGGTAGTTCATTTCGCGTTCTGACGGTGAAAACAACCGAAAAGTGTTTGTTAGGCTCAATGGGCTCTATAGACCATTTGGGAGTGTTAGTTGTTCATTTTGCGTTCTGACGGTGAAAACAGCCGGAAAATGTTTGTTAGGCTCAATGGGCTCTATAGACCATTTGGGAGTGTTAGTTGTTCATTTCGCGTTCTGACGGTGAAAACCACTGAAAAGTGTTTGTTAGGCTCATTGGGCTCTATAGACCACTTTGGGGAGTTGGTAGTTCATTTCGCGTTCTGACGGTGAAAACAACCGAAAAGTGTTTGTTAGGCTCAATGGGCTCTATAGACCATTGAGGAGTGTTAGTTGTTCATTTTGCGTTTTGATGGTGAAAACAACCGAAAAGTGTTTGTTAGGCTCAATGGGCTCTATAGACCATTTTAGAGTGTTGGTAGTTCATTTCGCGTTCTGACAGTGAAAACAACTCGAAAAATGTTTGTTAGGCTCAATGGGCTCTATAGACCATTTGGGAGTGTTAGTTGTTCATTTCGCGTTCTGACGGTGAAAACAACCGAAAAGTGTTTGTTAGGCTCAATGGGCTCCATAGACCATTTTGGAGGGTTGGTAGTTCATTTCGCGTTCTGACGGTGAAAACAACCGAAAAGTGTTTGCTAGGCTCAGTGGGCTCTATAGACCATTTGGGAGTGTTAGTTGTTCATTTCGCGTTCTGACGGTGAAAACAACCGAAATGTGTTTGTTAGGCTCATTGGGCTCTATAGACCATTTGGGAGTGTTAGTTGTTCATTTCGCGTTCTGACGGTGAAAACAACCGAAATGTGTTTGTTAGGCTCATTGGGCTCTATAGACCATTTGGGAGTGTTAGTTGTTCATTTCGCGTTGTGACGGTGAAAACAACCGAAAAGTGTTTGTTAGGCTTGAGCCTAACAAAAGACCATTTGGGAGTGTTAGTTGTTCATTTCGCGTTCTGACGGTGAAAACAACCGAAAAGTGTTTGTTAGGCCCATTGGGCTCTATAGACCATTTGGGAGTGTTAGTTGTTCATTTCGCGTTCTGACGGTGAAAACAGCCGAAAAGTGTTTGTTAGGCTCAGTGGGCTCTATAGACCATTTGGGAGTGTTAGTTGTTCATTTCGCGTTCTGACGGTGAAAACAACCGAAAAGTGTTTGTTAGGCTCAATGGGCTCTATAGACCATTTGGGAGTGTTAGTTGTTCATTTCGCGTTCTGACGGTGAAAACAACCGAAAAGTGTTTGTTTGGCTCAGTGGGCTCTATAGACCATTTGGGAGTGTTAGTTGTTCATTTCGCGTTCTGACGGTGAAAACAACCGAAATGTGTTTGTTAGGCTCAATGGGCTCTATAGACCATTTGGGAGTGTTAGTTGTTCATTTCGCGTTGTGACGGTGAAAACAACCGAAAAGTGTTTGTTAGGCTCAATGGGCTCTATAGACCATTTTGGAGGGTTGGTAGTTCATTTCGCGTTCTGACGGTGAAAACAACCGAAAAGTGTTTGTTAGGCTCAATGGGCTCTATAGACCATTTGGGAGTGTTAGTTGTTCATTTCGCGTTCTGACGGTGAAAACAACCGAAATGTGTTTGTTAGGCTCATTGGGCTCTATAGACCATTTGGGAGTGTTAGTTGTTCATTTCTCGTTCTGACGGTGAAAACAACCGAAATGTGTTTGTTAGGCTCATTGGGCTCTATAGACCATTTGGGAGTGTTAGTTGTTCATTTTGCGTTGTGGTGGTGAAAACAACCGAAAAGTGTTTGTTAGGTTGAAAGGGCTCTATATACCATTTTGGAGGGTTGGTAGTTCATTTCGCGTTCTGACGGTGAAAACAACCGAAAAGTGTTTGTTAGGCTCAATGGGCTCTATAGACCATTTGGGAGTGTTAGTTGTTCATTTCGCGTTCTGACGGTGAAAACAACCGAAATGTGTTTGTTAGGCTCAATGGGCTCTATAGACCATTTTGGAGGGTTGGTAGTTCATTTCGCGTTCTGACGGTGAAAACAACCGAAAAGTGTTTGCTAGGCTCAGTGGGCTCTATAGACCATTTGGGAGTGTTAGTTGTTCATTTCGCGTTCTGACGGTGAAAACAACCGAAATGTGTTTGTTAGGCTCATTGGGCTCTATAGACCATTTGGGAGTGTTAGTTGTTCATTTCGCGTTCTGACGGTGAAAACAACCGAAATGTGTTTGTTAGGCTCATTGGGCTCTATAGACCATTTGGGAGTGTTAGTTGTTCATTTCGCGTTGTGACGGTGAAAACAACCGAAAAGTGTTTGTTAGGCTTGAGCCTAACAAAAGACCATTTGGGAGTGTTAGTTGTTCATTTCGCGTTCTGACGGTGAAAACAACCGAAAAGTGTTTGTTAGGCCCATTGGGCTCTATAGACCATTTGGGAGTGTTAGTTGTTCATTTCGCGTTCTGACTGTGAAAACAACCGAAAAGTGTTTGTTAGGCTCAATGGGCTCTATAGACCATTTTGGATGGTTGGTAGTTCATTTCGCGTTCTGACGGTGAAAACAACCGAAAAGTGTTTGTTAGGCTCAATGGGCTCTATAGACCATTTGGGAGTGTTAGTTGTTCATTTTGCGTTCTGACGGTGAAAACAGCCGAAAAATGTTTGTTAGGCTCAATGGGCTCTATAGACCATTTGGGAGTGTTAGTTGTTCATTTCGCGTTCTGACGGTGAAAACAACCGAAAATGTGTTTGTTAGGGTCAATGGGCTCCATAGACCATTTTGCAGGGTTGGTAGTTCATTTCGCGTTCTGACGGTGAAAACAGCCGAAAAGTGTTTGTTAGGCTCATTGGGCTCTATAGACCATTTGGGAGTGTTAGTTGTTCATTTCGCGTTCTGACGGTGAAAACAACCGAAAAGTGTGTGTTAGGCTGTATGGGCTCTATAGACCATTTGGGAGTGTTAGTTGTTCATTTCGCGTTCTGACGGTAAAAACAACCGAAAAGTGTTTGTTAGGCTCAATGGGCTCTATAGACCATTTGGGAGTGTTAGTTGTTCATTTCGCGTTCTGACGGTGAAAACAACCGAAATGTGTTTGTTAGGCTCAATGGGCTCTATAGACCATTTTGGAGGGTTGGTAGTTCATTTCGCGTTCTGACGGTGAAAACAACCGAAAAGTGTTTGTTAGGCTCAATGGGCTCTATAGACCATTTGGGAGTGTTAGTTGTTCATTTTGCGTTCTGACGGTGAAAACCACTGAAAAGTGTTTGTTAGGCTCATTGGGCTCTGTAGACCACTTTGGAGAGTTGGTAGTTCATTTCGCGTTCTGACGGTGAAAACAACCGAAAAGTGTTTGTTAGGCTCAATGGGCTCTATAGACCATTGAGGAGTGTTAGTTGTTCATTTTGCGTTTTGATGGTGAAAACAACCGAAAAGTGTTTGTTAGGCTCAATGGGCTTTATAGACCATTTTAGAGTGTTGGTAGTTCATTTCGCGTTCTGACAGTGAAAACAACCGAAAAGTGTTTGTTAGGCTCAATGGGCTCTATAGACCATTTGGGAGTGTTAGTTGTTCATTTCGCGTTCTGACGGTGAAAACAACCGAAAAGTGTTTGTTAGGCTCAATGGGCTCCATAGACCATTTTGGAGGGTTGGTAGTTCATTTCGCGTTCTGACGGTGAAAACAACCGAAAAGTGTTTGCTAGGCTCAGTGGGCTCTATAGACCATTTGGGAGTGTTAGTTGTTCATTTCGCGTTCTGACGGTGAAAACAACCGAAATGTGTTTGTTAGGCTCATTGGGCTCTATAGACCATTTGGGAGTGTTAGTTGTTCATTTCGCGTGCTGACGTTGAAAACAACCGAAATGTGTTTGTTAGGCTCATTGGGCTCTATAGACCATTTGGGAGTGTTAGTTGTTCATTTCGCGTTGTGACGGTGAAAACAACCGAAAAGTGTTTGTTAGGCTTGAGCCTAACAAAAGACCATTTGGGAGTGTTAGTTGTTCATTTCGCGTTCTGACGGTGAAAACAACCGAAAAGTGTTTGTTAGGCCCATTGGGCTCTATAGACCATTTGGGAGTGTTAGTTGTTTATTTCGCGTTCTGACGGTGAAAACAGCCGAAAAGTGTTTGTTAGGCTCAGTGGGCTCTATAGACCATTTGGGAGTGTTAGTTGTTCATTTCGCGTTCTGACGGTGAAAACAACCGAAAAGTGTTTGTTAGGCTCAATGGGCTCTATAGACCATTTGGGAGTGTTAGTTGTTCATTTCGCGTTCTGACGGTGAAAACAACCGAAAAGTGTTTGTTTGGCTCAGTGGGCTCTATAGACCATTTGGGAGTGTTAGTTGTTCATTTCGCGTTCTGACGGTGAAAACAACCGAAATGTGTTTGTTAGGCTCAATGGGCTCTATAGACCATTTGGGAGTGTTAGTTGTTCATTTCGCGTTGTGACGGTGAAAACAACCGAAAAGTGTTTGTTAGGCTCAATGGGCTCTATAGACCATTTTGGAGGGTTGGTAGTTCATTTCGCGTTCTGACGGTGAAAACAACCGAAAAGTGTTTGTTAGGCTCAATTGGCTCTATAGACCATTTGGGAGTGTTAGTTGTTCATTTCGCGTTCTGACGGTGAAAACAACCGAAATGTGTTTGTTAGGCTCATTGGGCTCTATAGACCATTTGGGAGTGTTAGTTGTTCATTTCTCGTTCTGACGGTGAAAACAACCGAAATGTGTTTGTTAGGCTCATTGGGCTCTATAGACCATTTGGGAGTGTTAGTTGTTCATTTCGCGTTGTGGTGGTGAAAACAACCGAAAAGTGTTTGTTAGGCTGAATGGGCTCTATATACCATTTTGGAGGGTTGGTAGTTCATTTCGCGTTCTGACGGTGAAAACAACCGAAAAGTGTTTGCTAGGCTCAGTGGGCTCTATAGACCATTTGGGAGTGTTAGTTGTTCATTTCGCGTTCTGACGGTGAAAACAACCGAAATGTGTTTGTTAGGCTCATTGGGCTCTATAGACCATTTGGGAGTGTTAGTTGTTCATTTCGCGTTCTGACGGTGAAAACAACCGAAATGTGTTTGTTAGGCTCATTGGGCTCTATAGACCATTTGGGAGTGTTAGTTGTTCATTTCGCGTTGTGACGGTGAAAACAACCGAAAAGTGTTTGTTAGGCTTGAGCCTAACAAAAGACCATTTGGGAGTGTTAGTTGTTCATTTCGCGTTCTGACGGTGAAAACAACCGAAAAGTGTTTGTTAGGCCCATTGGGCTCTATAGACCATTTGGGAGTGTTAGTTGTTCATTTCGCGTTCTGACTGTGAAAACAACCGAAAAGTGTTTGTTAGGCTCAATGGGCTCTATAGACCATTTTGGAGGGTTGGTAGTTCATTTCGCGTTCTGACGGTGAAAACAACCGAAAAGTGTTTGTTAGGCTCAATGGGCTCTATAGACCATTTGGGAGTGTTAGTTGTTCATTTTGCGTTCTGACGGTGAAAACAGCCGAAAAATGTTTGTTAGGCTCAATGGGCTCTATAGACCATTTGGGAGTGTTAGTTGTTCATTTCGCGTTCTGACGGTGAAAACAACCGAAAAGTGTTTGTTAGGGTCAATGGGCTCCATAGACCATTTTGCAGGGTTGGTAGTTCATTTCGCGTTCTGACGGTGAAAACAGCCGAAAAGTGTTTGTTAGGCTCAGTGGGCTCTATAGACCATTTGGGAGTGTTAGTTGTTCATTTCGCGTTCTGACGGTGAAAACAACCGAAAAGTGTGTGTTAGGCTGTATGGGCTCTATAGACCATTTGGGAGTGTTAGTTGTTCATTTCGCGTTCTGACGGTGAAAACAACCGAAATGTGTTTGTTAGGCTCAATGGGCTCTATAGACCATTTTGGAGGGTTGGTAGTTCATTTCGCGTTCTGACGGTGAAAACAACCGAAAAGTGTTTGTTAGGCTCAATGGGCTCTATAGACCATTTGGGAGTGTTAGTTGTTCATTTCGCGTTCTGACGGTGAAAACAACCGAAAAGTGTTTGCTAGGCTCAGTGGGCTCTATAGACCATTTGGGAGTGTTAGTTGTTCATTTCGCGTTCTGACGGTGAAAACAACCGAAATGTGTTTGTTAGGCTCATTGGGCTCTATAGACCATTTGGGAGTGTTAGTTGTTCATTTCGCGTGCTGACGTTGAAAACAACCGAAATGTGTTTGTTAGGCTCATTGGGCTCTATAGACCATTTGGGAGTGTTAGTTGTTCATTTCGCGTTGTGACGGTGAAAACAACCGAAAAGTGTTTGTTAGGCTTGAGCCTAACAAAAGACCATTTGGGAGTGTTAGTTGTTCATTTCGCGTTCTGACGGTGAAAACAACCGAAAAGTGTTTGTTAGGCCCATTGGGCTCTATAGACCATTTGGGAGTGTTAGTTGTTTATTTCGCGTTCTGACGGTGAAAACAGCCGAAAAGTGTTTGTTAGGCTCAGTGGGCTCTATAGACCATTTGGGAGTGTTAGTTGTTCATTTCGCGTTCTGACGGTGAAAACAACCGAAAAGTGTTTGTTAGGCTCAATGGGCTCTATAGACCATTTGGGAGTGTTAGTTGTTCATTTCGCGTTCTGACGGTGAAAACAACCGAAAAGTGTTTGTTTGGCTCAGTGGGCTCTATAGACCATTTGGGAGTGTTAGTTGTTCATTTCGCGTTCTGACGGTGAAAACAACCGAAATGTGTTTGTTAGGCTCAATGGGCTCTATAGACCATTTGGGAGTGTTAGTTGTTCATTTCGCGTTGTGACGGTGAAAACAACCGAAAAGTGTTTGTTAGGCTCAATGGGCTCTATAGACCATTTTGGAGGGTTGGTAGTTCATTTCGCGTTCTGACGGTGAAAACAACCGAAAAGTGTTTGTTAGGCTCAATGGGCTCTATAGACCATTTGGGAGTGTTAGTTGTTCATTTCGCGTTCTGACGGTGAAAACAACCGAAATGTGTTTGTTAGGCTCATTGGGCTCTATAGACCATTTGGGAGTGTTAGTTGTTCATTTCTCGTTCTGACGGTGAAAACAACCGAAATGTGTTTGTTAGGCTCATTGGGCTCTATAGACCATTTGGGAGTGTTAGTTGTTCATTTCGCGTTGTGGTGGTGAAAACAACCGAAAAGTGTTTGTTAGGCTGAATGGGCTCTATATACCATTTTGGAGGGTTGGTAGTTCATTTCGCGTTCTGACGGTGAAAACAACCGAAAAGTGTTTGCTAGGCTCAGTGGGCTCTATAGACCATTTGGGAGTGTTAGTTGTTCATTTCGCGTTCTGACGGTGAAAACAACCGAAATGTGTTTGTTAGGCTCATTGGGCTCTATAGACCATTTGGGAGTGTTAGTTGTTCATTTCGCGTTCTGACGGTGAAAACAACCGAAATGTGTTTGTTAGGCTCATTGGGCTCTATAGACCATTTGGGAGTGTTAGTTGTTCATTTCGCGTTGTGACGGTGAAAACAACCGAAAAGTGTTTGTTAGGCTTGAGCCTAACAAAAGACCATTTGGGAGTGTTAGTTGTTCATTTCGCGTTCTGACGGTGAAAACAACCGAAAAGTGTTTGTTAGGCCCATTGGGCTCTATAGACCATTTGGGAGTGTTAGTTGTTCATTTCGCGTTCTGACTGTGAAAACAACCGAAAAGTGTTTGTTAGGCTCAATGGGCTCTATAGACCATTTTGGAGGGTTGGTAGTTCATTTCGCGTTCTGACGGTGAAAACAACCGAAAAGTGTTTGTTAGGCTCAATGGGCTCTATAGACCATTTGGGAGTGTTAGTTGTTCATTTTGCGTTCTGACGGTGAAAACAGCCGAAAAATGTTTGTTAGGCTCAATGGGCTCTATAGACCATTTGGGAGTGTTAGTTGTTCATTTCGCGTTCTGACGGTGAAAACAACCGAAAAGTGTTTGTTAGGGTCAATGGGCTCCATAGACCATTTTGCAGGGTTGGTAGTTCATTTCGCGTTCTGACGGTGAAAACAGCCGAAAAGTGTTTGTTAGGCTCAGTGGGCTCTATAGACCATTTGGGAGTGTTAGTTGTTCATTTCGCGTTCTGACGGTGAAAACAACCGAAAAGTGTGTGTTAGGCTGTATGGGCTCTATAGACCATTTGGGAGTGTTAGTTGTTCATTTCGCGTTCTGACGGTGAAAACAACCGAAATGTGTTTGTTAGGCTCAATGGGCTCTATAGACCATTTTGGAGGGTTGGTAGTTCATTTCGCGTTCTGACGGTGAAAACAACCGAAAAGTGTTTGTTAGGCTCAATGGGCTCTATAGACCATTTGGGAGTGTTATTTGTTCATTTTGCGTTCTGACGGTGAAAACAGCCGGAAAATGTTTGTTAGGCTCAATGGGCTCTATAGACCATTTGGGAGTGTTAGTTGTTCATTTCGCGTTCTGACGGTGAAAACCACTGAAAAGTGTTTGTTAGGCTCATTGGGCTCTATAGACCACTTTGGAGAGTTGGTAGTTCATTTCGCGTTCTGACGGTGAAAACAACCGAAAAGTGTTTGTTAGGCTCAATGGGCTCTATAGACCATTGAGGAGTGTTAGTTGTTCATTTTGCGTTTTGATGGTGAAAACAACCGAAAAGTGTTTGTTAGGCTGAATGGGCTCTATAGACCATTTTAGAGTGTTGGTAGTTCATTTCGCGTTCTGACAGTGAAAACAACCGAAAAGTGTTTGTTAGGCTCAATGGGCTCTATAGACCATTTGGGAGTGTTAGTTGTTCATTTCGCGTTCTGACGGTGAAAACAACCGAAAAGTGTTTGTTAGGCTCAATGGGCTCCATAGACCATTTTGGAGGGTTGGTAGTTCATTTCGCGTTCTGACGGTGAAAACAACCGAAAAGTGTTTGCTAGGCTCAGTGGGCTCTATAGACCATTTGGGAGTGTTAGTTGTTCATTTCGCGTTCTGACGGTGAAAACAACCGAAATGTGTTTGTTAGGCTCATTGGGCTCTATAGACCATTTGGGAGTGTTAGTTGTTCATTTCGCGTTCTGACGGTGAAAACAACCGAAATGTGTTTGTTAGGCTCATTGGGCTCTATAGACCATTTGGGAGTGTTAGTTGTTCATTTCGCGTTGTGACGGTGAAAACAACCGAAAAGTGTTTGTTAGGCTTGAGCCTAACAAAAGACCATTTGGGAGTGTTAGTTGTTCATTTCGCGTTCTGACGGTGAAAACAACCGAAAAGTGTTTGTTAGGCCCATTGGGCTCTATAGACCATTTGGGAGTGTTAGTTGTTCATTTCGCGTTCTGATGGTGAAAACAGCCGAAAAGTGTTTGTTAGGCTCAGTGGGCTCTATAGACCATTTGGGAGTGTTAGTTGTTCATTTCGCGTTCTGAGGGTGAAAACAACCGAAAAGTGTTTGTTAGGCTCAATGGGCTCTATAGACCATTTGGTAGTGTTAGTTGTTCATTTCGCGTTCTGACGGTGAAAACAGCCGAAAAGTGTTTGTTAGGCTCAATGGGCTCTATAGACCATTTTGGAGGGTTGGTAGTTCATTTCGCGTTCTGACGGTGAAAACAACCGAAAAGTGTTTGTTTGGCTCAGTGGGCTCTATAGACCATTTGGGAGTGTTAGTTGTTCATTTCGCGTTCTGACGGTGAAAACAACCGAAATGTGTTTGTTAGGCTCAATGGGCTCTATAGACCATTTGGGAGTGTTAGTTGTTCATTTCGCGTTGTGACGGTGAAAACAACCGAAAAGTGTTTGTTAGGCTCAATGGGCTCTATAGACCATTTTGGAGGGTTGGTAGTTCATTTCGCGTTCTGACGGTGAAAACAACCGAAAAGTGTTTGTTAGGCTCAATGGGCTCTATAGACCATTTGGGAGTGTTAGTTGTTCATTTCGCGTTCTGACGGTGAAAACAACCGAAATGTGTTTGTTAGGCTCATTGGGCTCTATAGACCATTTGGGAGTGTTAGTTGTTCATTTCTCGTTCTGACGGTGAAAACAACCGAAATGTGTTTGTTAGGCTCATTGGGCTCTATAGACCATTTGGGAGTGTTAGTTGTTCATTTCGCGTTGTGGTGGTGAAAACAACCGAAAAGTGTTTGTTAGGCTGAATGGGCTCTATATACCATTTTGGAGGGTTGGTAGTTCATTTCGCGTTCTGACGGTGAAAACAACCGAAAAGTGTTTGTTAGGCTCAATGGGCTCTATAGACCATTTGGGAGTGTTAGTTGTTCATTTCGCGTTCTGACGGTGAAAACAACCGAAATGTGTTTGTTAGGCTCAATGGGCTCTATAGACCATTTTGGAGGGTTGGTAGTTCATTTGGCGTTCTGACGGTGAAAACAACCGAAAAGTGTTTGTTAGGCTCAATGGGCTCTATAGACCATTTGGGAGTGTTAGTTGTTCATTTTGCGTTCTGACGGTGAAAACAGCCGGAAAATGTTTGTTAGTCTCAATGGGCTCTATAGACCATTTGGGAGTGTTAGTTGTTCATTTCGCGTTCTGACGGTGAAAACCACTGAAAAGTGTTTGTTAGGCTCATTGGGCTCTATAGACCACTTTGGAGAGTTGGTAGTTCATTTCGCGTTCTGACGGTGAAAACAACCGAAAAGTGTTTGTTAGGCTCAATGGGCTCTATAGACCATTGAGGAGTGTTAGTTGTTCATTTTGCGTTTTGATGGTGAAAACAACCGAAAAGTGTTTGTTAGGCTCAATGGGCTCCATAGACCATTTTGGAGGGTTGGTAGTTCATTTCGCGTTCTGACGGTGAAAACAACCGAAAAGTGTTTGCTAGGCTCAGTGGGCTCTATAGACCATTTGGGAGTGTTAGTTGTTCATTTCGCGTTCTGACGGTGAAAACAACCGAAATGTGTTTGTTAGGCTCATTGGGCTCTATAGACCATTTGGGAGTGTTAGTTGTTCATTTCGCGTTCTGACGGTGAAAACAACCGAAATGTGTTTGTTAGGCTCATTGGGCTCTATAGACCATTTGGGAGTGTTAGTTGTTCATTTCGCGTTGTGACGGTGAAAACAACCGAAAAGTGTTTGTTAGGCTTGAGCCTAACAAAAGACCATTTGGGAGTGTTAGTTGTTCATTTCGCGTTCTGACGGTGAAAACAACCGAAAAGTGTTTGTTAGGCCCATTGGGCTCTATAGACCATTTGGGAGTGTTAGTTGTTCATTTCGCGTTCTGACGGTGAAAACAGCCGAAAAGTGTTTGTTAGGCTCAGTGGGCTCTATAGACCATTTGGGAGTGTTAGTTGTTCATTTCGCGTTCTGACGGTGAAAACAACCGAAAAGTGTTTGTTAGGCTCAATGGGCTCTATAGACCATTTGGGAGTGTTAGTTGTTCATTTCGCGTTCTGACGGTGAAAACAACCGAAAAGTGTTTGTTTGGCTCAGTGGGCTCTATAGACCATTTGGGAGTGTTAGTTGTTCATTTCGCGTTCTGACGGTGAAAACAACCGAAATGTGTTTGTTAGGCTCAATGGGCTCTATAGACCATTTGGGAGTGTTAGTTGTTCATTTCGCGTTGTGACGGTGAAAACAACCGAAAAGTGTTTGTTAGGCTCAATGGGCTCTATAGACCATTTTGGAGGGTTGGTAGTTCATTTCGCGTTCTGACGGTGAAAACAACCGAAAAGTGTTTGTTAGGCTCAATGGGCTCTATAGACCATTTGGGAGTGTTAGTTGTTCATTTCGCGTTCTGACGGTGAAAACAACCGAAATGTGTTTGTTAGGCTCATTGGGCTCTATAGACCATTTGGGAGTGTTAGTTGTTCATTTCTCGTTCTGACGGTGAAAACAACCGAAATGTGTTTGTTAGGCTCATTGGGCTCTATAGACCATTTGGGAGTGTTAGTTGTTCATTTCGCGTTGTGACGGTGAAAACAACCGAAAAGTGTTTGTTAGGCTCAATGGGCTCTATAGACCATTTTGGAGGGTTGGTAGTTCATTTCGCGTTCTGACGGTGAAAACAACCGAAAAGTGTTTGTTAGGCTCAATGGGCTCTATAGACCATTTGGGAGTGTTAGTTGTTCATTTCGCGTTCTGACGGTGAAAACAACCGAAATGTGTTTGTTAGGCTCATTGGGCTCTATAGACCATTTGGGAGTGTTAGTTGTTCATTTCTCGTTCTGACGGTGAAAACAACCGAAATGTGTTTGTTAGGCTCATTGGGCTCTATAGACCATTTGGGAGTGTTAGTTGTTCATTTCGCGTTGTGGTGGTGAAAACAACCGAAAAGTGTTTGTTAGGCTGAATGGGCTCTATATACCATTTTGGAGGGTTGGTAGTTCATTTCGCGTTCTGACGGTGAAAACAACCGAAAAGTGTTTGCTAGGCTCAGTGGGCTCTATAGACCATTTGGGAGTGTTAGTTGTTCATTTCGCGTTCTGACGGTGAAAACAACCGAAATGTGTTTGTTAGGCTCATTGGGCTCTATAGACCATTTGGGAGTGTTAGTTGTTCATTTCGCGTTCTGACGGTGAAAACAACCGAAATGTGTTTGTTAGGCTCATTGGGCTCTATAGACCATTTGGGAGTGTTAGTTGTTCATTTCGCGTTGTGACGGTGAAAACAACCGAAAAGTGTTTGTTAGGCTTGAGCCTAACAAAAGACCATTTGGGAGTGTTAGTTGTTCATTTCGCGTTCTGACGGTGAAAACAACCGAAAAGTGTTTGTTAGGCCCATTGGGCTCTATAGACCATTTGGGAGTGTTAGTTGTTCATTTCGCGTTCTGACTGTGAAAACAACCGAAAAGTGTTTGTTAGGCTCAATGGGCTCTATAGACCATTTTGGAGGGTTGGTAGTTCATTTCGCGTTCTGACGGTGAAAACAACCGAAAAGTGTTTGTTAGGCTCAATGGGCTCTATAGACCATTTGGGAGTGTTAGTTGTTCATTTTGCGTTCTGACGGTGAAAACAGCCGAAAAATGTTTGTTAGGCTCAATGGGCTCTATAGACCATTTGGGAGTGTTAGTTGTTCATTTCGCGTTCTGACGGTGAAAACAACCGAAAAGTGTTTGTTAGGGTCAATGGGCTCCATAGACCATTTTGCAGGGTTGGTAGTTCATTTCGCGTTCTGACGGTGAAAACAGCCGAAAAGTGTTTGTTATGCTCAGTGGGCTCTATAGACCATTTGGGAGTGTTAGTTGTTCATTTCGCGTTCTGACGGTGAAAACAACCGAAAAGTGTGTGTTAGGCTGTATGGGCTCTATAGACCATTTGGGAGTGTTAGTTGTTCATTTCGCGTTCTGACGGTGAAAACAACCGAAATGTGTTTGTTAGGCTCAATGGGCTCTATAGACCATTTTGGAGGGTTGGTAGTTCATTTCGCGTTCTGACGGTGAAAACAACCGAAAAGTGTTTGTTAGGCTCAATGGGCTCTATAGACCATTTGGGAGTGTTAGTTGTTCATTTCGCGTTGTGACGGTGAAAACAACCGAAAAGTGTTTGTTAGGCTCAATGGGCTCTATAGACCATTTTGGAGGGTTGGTAGTTCATTTCGCGTTCTGACGGTGAAAACAACCGAAAAGTGTTTGTTAGGCTCAGTGGGCTCTATAGACCATTTGGGAGTGTTAGTTGTTCATTTCGCGTTCTGACGGTGAAAACAACCGAAATGTGTTTGTTAGGCTTATTGGGCTCTATAGACCATTTGGGAGAGTTAGTTGTTCATTTCGCGTTCTGACGGTGAAAACAACCGAAATGTGTTTGTTAGGCTCATTGGGCTCTATAGACCATTTGGGAGTGTTAGTTGTTCATTTCGCGTTGTGACGGTGAAAACAACCGAAAAGTGTTTGTTAGGCTTGAGCCTAACAAAAGACCATTTGGGAGTGTTAGTTGTTCATTTCGCGTTCTGACGGTGAAAACAACCGAAAAGTGTTTGCTAGGCTCAGTGGGCTCTATAGACCATTTGGGAGTGTTAGTTGTTCATTTCGCGTTCTGACGGTGAAAACAACCGAAATGTGTTTGTTAGGCTCATTGGGCTCTATAGACCATTTGGGAGAGTTAGTTGTTCATTTCGCGTTCTGACGGTGAAAACAACCGAAATGTGTTTGTTAGGCTCATTGGGCTCTATAGACCATTTGGGAGTGTTAGTTGTTCATTTCGCGTTGTGACGGTGAAAACAACCGAAAAGTGTTTGTTAGGCTTGAGCCTAACAAAAGACCATTTGGGAGTGTTAGTTGTTCATTTCGCGTTCTGACGGTGAAAACAGCCGAAAAGTGTTTGTTAGGCTCATTGGGCTCTATAGACCATTTGGGAGTGTTAGTTGTTCATTTCTCGTTCTGACGGTGAAAACAACCGAAATGTGTTTGTTAGGCTCATTGGGCT
This sequence comes from Crossaster papposus, assembly GCA_037893245.1. Taxonomy (NCBI): domain Eukaryota; kingdom Metazoa; phylum Echinodermata; class Asteroidea; order Velatida; family Solasteridae; genus Crossaster; species Crossaster papposus. The sequence continues at coordinate 51,589 of JBAIAA010001245.1, read as the reverse complement.
CTATAGACCATTTGGGAGTGTTAGTTGTTCATTTCTCGTTCTGACGGTGAAAACAACCGAAATGTGTTTGTTAGGCTCATTGGGCTCTATAGACCATTTGGGAGTGTTAGTTGTTCATTTCGCGTTGTGGTGGTGAAAACAACCGAAAAGTGTTTGTTAGGCTGAATGGGCTCTATATACCATTTTGGAGGGTTGGTAGTTCATTTCGCGTTCTGACGGTGAAAACAACCGAAAAGTGTTTGTTAGGCTCAATGGGCTCTATAGACCATTTGGGAGTGTTAGTTGTTCATTTCGCGTTCTGACGGTGAAAACAACCGAAATGTGTTTGTTAGGCTCATTGGGCTCTATAGACCATTTGGGAGTGTTAGTTGTTCATTTCGCGTTCTGACGGTGAAAACAACCGAAATGTGTTTGTTAGGCTCAATGGGCTCTATAGACCATTTGGGAGTGTTAGTTGTTCATTTTGCGTTGTGACGGTGAAAACAACCGAAAAGTGTTTGTTAGGCTGAATGGGCTCTATATACCATTTTGGAGGGTTGGTAGTTCATTTCGCGTTCTGACGGTGAAAACAACCGAAAAGTGTTTGCTAGGCTCAGTGGGCTCTATAGACCATTTGGGAGTGTTAGTTGTTCATTTCGCGTTCTGACGGTGAAAACAACCGAAATGTGTTTGTTAGGCTCATTGGGCTCTATAGACCATTTGGGAGTGTTAGTTGTTCATTTCGCGTTCTGACGGTGAAAACAACCGAAATGTGTTTGTTAGGCTCATTGGGCTCTATAGACCATTTGGGAGTGTTAGTTGTTCATTTCGCGTTGTGACGGTGAAAACAACCGAAAAGTGTTTGTTAGGCTTGAGCCTAACAAAAGACCATTTGGGAGTGTTAGTTGTTCATTTCGCGTTCTGACGGTGAAAACAACCGAAAAGTGTTTGTTAGGCCCATTGGGCTCTATAGACCATTTGGGAGTGTTAGTTGTTCATTTCGCGTTCTGACTGTGAAAACAACCGAAAAGTGTTTGTTAGGCTCAATGGGCTCTATAGACCATTTTGGAGGGTTGGTAGTTCATTTCGCGTTCTGACGGTGAAAACAACCGAAAAGTGTTTGTTAGGCTCAATGGGCTCTATAGACCATTTGGGAGTGTTAGTTGTTCATTTTGCGTTCTGACGGTGAAAACAGCCGAAAAATGTTTGTTAGGCTCAATGGGCTCTATAGACCATTTGGGAGTGTTAGTTGTTCATTTCGCGTTCTGACGGTGAAAACAACCGAAAAGTGTTTGTTAGGGTCAATGGGCTCCATAGACCATTTTGCAGGGTTGGTAGTTCATTTCGCGTTCTGACGGTGAAAACAGCCGAAAAGTGTTTGTTATGCTCAGTGGGCTCTATAGACCATTTGGGAGTGTTAGTTGTTCATTTCGCGTTCTGACGGTGAAAACAACCGAAAAGTGTGTGTTAGGCTGTATGGGCTCTATAGACCATTTGGGAGTGTTAGTTGTTCATTTCGCGTTCTGACGGTGAAAACAACCGAAATGTGTTTGTTAGGCTCAATGGGCTCTATAGACCATTTTGGAGGGTTGGTAGTTCATTTCGCGTTCTGACGGTGAAAACAACCGAAAAGTGTTTGTTAGGCTCAATGGGCTCTATAGACCATTTGGGAGTGTTAGTTGTTCATTTCGCGTTGTGACGGTGAAAACAACCGAAAAGTGTTTGTTAGGCTCAATGGGCTCTATAGACCATTTTGGAGGGTTGGTAGTTCATTTCGCGTTCTGACGGTGAAAACAACCGAAAAGTGTTTGTTAGGCTCAGTGGGCTCTATAGACCATTTGGGAGTGTTAGTTGTTCATTTCGCGTTCTGACGGTGAAAACAACCGAAATGTGTTTGTTAGGCTCATTGGGCTCTATAGACCATTTGGGAGAGTTAGTTGTTCATTTCGCGTTCTGACGGTGAAAACAACCGAAATGTGTTTGTTAGGCTCATTGGGCTCTATAGACCATTTGGGAGTGTTAGTTGTTCATTTCGCGTTGTGACGGTGAAAACAACCGAAAAGTGTTTGTTAGGCTTGAGCCTAACAAAAGACCATTTGGGAGTGTTAGTTGTTCATTTCGCGTTCTGACGGTGAAAACAACCGAAAAGTGTTTGCTAGGCTCAGTGGGCTCTATAGACCATTTGGGAGTGTTAGTTGTTCATTTCGCGTTCTGACGGTGAAAACAACCGAAATGTGTTTGTTAGGCTCATTGGGCTCTATAGACCATTTGGGAGAGTTAGTTGTTCATTTCGCGTTCTGACGGTGAAAACAACCGAAATGTGTTTGTTAGGCTCATTGGGCTCTATAGACCATTTGGGAGTGTTAGTTGTTCATTTCGCGTTGTGACGGTGAAAACAACCGAAAAGTGTTTGTTAGGCTTGAGCCTAACAAAAGACCATTTGGGAGTGTTAGTTGTTCATTTCGCGTTCTGACGGTGAAAACAGCCGAAAAGTGTTTGTTAGGCTCATTGGGCTCTATAGACCATTTGGGAGTGTTAGTTGTTCATTTCTCGTTCTGACGGTGAAAACAACCGAAATGTGTTTGTTAGGCTCATTGGGCTCTATAGACCATTTGGGAGTGTTAGTTGTTCATTTCTCGTTCTGACGGTGAAAACAACCGAAATGTGTTTGTTAGGCTCATTGGGCTCTATAGACCATTTGGGAGTGTTAGTTGTTCATTTCGCGTTGTGGTGGTGAAAACAACCGAAAAGTGTTTGTTAGGCTGAATGGGCTCTATATACCATTTTGGAGGGTTGGTAGTTCATTTCGCGTTCTGACGGTGAAAACAACCGAAAAGTGTTTGTTAGGCTCAATGGGCTCTATAGACCATTTGGGAGTGTTAGTTGTTCATTTCGCGTTCTGACGGTGAAAACAACCGAAATGTGTTTGTTAGGCTCAATGGGCTCTATAGACCATTTTGGAGGGTTGGTAGTTCATTTGGCGTTCTGACGGTGAAAACAACCGAAAAGTGTTTGTTAGGCTCAATGGGCTCTATAGACCATTTGGGAGTGTTAGTTGTTCATTTTGCGTTCTGACGGTGAAAACAGCCGGAAAATGTTTGTTAGGCTCAATGGGCTCTATAGACCATTTGGGAGTGTTAGTTGTTCATTTCGCGTTCTGACGGTGAAAACCACTGAAAAGTGTTTGTTAGGCTCATTGGGCTCTATAGACCACTTTGGAGAGTTGGTAGTTCATTTCGCGTTCTGACGGTGAAAACAACCGAAAAGTGTTTGTTAGGCTCAATGGGCTCTATAGACCATTGAGGAGTGTTAGTTGTTCATTTTGCGTTTTGATGGTGAAAACAACCGAAAAGTGTTTGTTAGGCTCAATGGGCTCCATAGACCATTTTGGAGGGTTGGTAGTTCATTTCGCGTTCTGACGGTGAAAACAACCGAAAAGTGTTTGCTAGGCTCAGTGGGCTCTATAGACCATTTGGGAGTGTTAGTTGTTCATTTCGCGTTCTGACGGTGAAAACAACCGAAATGTGTTTGTTAGGCTCATTGGGCTCTATAGACCACTTTGGAGAGTTGGTAGTTCATTTCGCGTTCTGACGGTGAAAACAACCGAAAAGTGTTTGTTAGGCTCAATGGGCTCTATAGACCATTGAGGAGTGTTAGTTGTTCATTTTGCGTTTTGATGGTGAAAACAACCGAAATGTGTTTGTTAGGCTCATTGGGCTCTATAGACCATTTGGGAGTGTTAGTTGTTCATTTCGCGTTCTGACGGTGAAAACAACCGAAATGTGTTTGTTAGGCTCATTGGGCTCTATAGACCATTTGGGAGTGTTAGTTGTTCATTTCGCGTTGTGACGGTGAAAACAACCGAAAAGTGTTTGTTAGGCTTGAGCCTAACAAAAGACCATTTGGGAGTGTTAGTTGTTCATTTCGCGTTCTGACGGTGAAAACAGCCGAAAAGTGTTTGTTAGGCTCAGTGGGCTCTATAGACCATTTGGGAGTGTTAGTTGTTCATTTCGCGTTCTGAGGGTGAAAACAACCGAAAAGTGTTTGTTAGGCTCAATGGGCTCTATAGACCATTTGGTAGTGTTAGTTGTTCATTTCGCGTTCTGACGGTGAAAACAACCGAAAAGTGTTTGTTTGGCTCAGTGGGCTCTATAGACCATTTGGGAGTGTTAGTTGTTCATTTCGCGTTCTGACGGTGAAAACAACCGAAATGTGTTTGTTAGGCTCAATGGGCTCTATAGACCATTTGGGAGTGTTAGTTGTTCATTTCGCGTTGTGACGGTGAAAACAACCGAAAAGTGTTTGTGAGGCTCAATGGGCTCTATAGACCATTTTGGAGGGTTGGTAGTTCATTTCGCGTTCTGACGGTGAAAACAACCGAAAAGTGTTTGTTAGGCTCAATGGGCTCTATAGACCATTTGGGAGTGTTAGTTGTTCATTTCGCGTTCTGACGGTGAAAACAACCGAAATGTGTTTGTTAGGCTCATTGGGCTCTATAGACCATTTGGGAGTGTTAGTTGTTCATTTCTCGTTCTGACGGTGAAAACAACCGAAATGTGTTTGTTAGGCTCATTGGGCTCTATAGACCATTTGGGAGTGTTAGTTGTTCATTTCGCGTTGTGGTGGTGAAAACAACCGAAAAGTGTTTGTTAGGCTGAATGGACTCTATATACCATTTTGGAGGGTTGGTAGTTCATTTCGCGTTCTGACGGTGAAAACAACCGAAAAGTGTTTGTTAGGCTCAATGGGCTCTATAGACCATTTGGGAGTGTTAGTTGTTCATTTCGCGTTCTGACGGTGAAAACAACCGAAATGTGTTTGTTAGGCTCAATGGGCTCTATAGACCATTTTGGAGGGTTGGTAGTTCATTTGGCGTTCTGACGGTGAAAACAACCGAAAAGTGTTTGTTAGGCTCAATGGGCTCTATAGACCATTTGGGAGTGTTAGTTGTTCATTTTGCGTTCTGACGGTGAAAACAGCCGGAAAATGTTTGTTAGGCTCAATGGGCTCTATAGACCATTTGGGAGTGTTAGTTGTTCATTTCGCGTTCTGACGGTGAAAACCACTGAAAAGTGTTTGTTAGGCTCATTGGGCTCTATAGACCACTTTGGAGAGTTGGTAGTTCATTTCGCGTTCTGACGTTGAAAACAACCGAAAAGTGTTTGTTAGGCTCAATGGGCTCTATAGACCATTGAGGAGTGTTAGTTGTTCATTTTGCGTTTTGATGGTGAAAACAACCGAAAAGTGTTTGTTAGGCTCATTGGGCTCTATAGACCATTTGGGAGTGTTAGTTGTTCATTTCGCGTTCTGACGGTGAAAACAACCGAAATGTGTTTGTTAGGCTCATTGGGCTCTATAGACCATTTGGGAGTGTTAGTTGTTCATTTCGCGTTGTGACGGTGAAAACAACCGAAAAGTGTTTGTTAGGCTTGAGCCTAACAAAAGACCATTTGGGAGTGTTAGTTGTTCATTTCGCGTTCTGACGGTGAAAACAACCGAAAAGTGTTTGTTAGGCCCATTGGGCTCTATAGACCATTTGGGAGTGTTAGTTGTTCATTTCGCGTTCTGACTGTGAAAACAACCGAAAAGTGTTTGTTAGGCTCAATGGGCTCTATAGACCATTTTGGAGGGTTGGTAGTTCATTTCGCGTTCTGACGGTGAAAACAACCGAAAAGTGTTTGTTAGGCTCAATGGGCTCTATAGACCATTTGGGAGTGTTAGTTGTTCATTTTGCGTTCTGACGGTGAAAACAGCCGAAAAATGTTTGTTAGGCTCAATGGGCTCTATAGACCATTTGGGAGTGTTAGTTGTTCATTTCGCGTTCTGACGGTGAAAACAACCGAAAAGTGTTTGTTAGGGTCAATGGGCTCCATAGACCATTTTGCAGGGTTGGTAGTTCATTTCGCGTTCTGACGGTGAAAACAGCCGAAAAGTGTTTGTTAGGCTCAGTGGGCTCTATAGACCATTTGGGAGTGTTAGTTGTTCATTTCGCGTTCTGACGGTGAAAACAACCGAAAAGTGTGTGTTAGGCTGTATGGGCTCTATAGACCATTTGGGAGTGTTAGTTGTTCATTTCGCGTTCTGACGGTGAAAACAACCGAAATGTGTTTGTTAGGCTCAATGGGCTCTATAGACCATTTTGGAGGGTTGGTAGTTCATTTCGCGTTCTGACGGTGAAAACAACCGAAAAGTGTTTGTTAGGCTCAATGGGCTCTATAGACCATTTGGGAGTGTTAGTTGTTCATTTTGCGTTCTGACGGTGAAAACAGCCGGAAAATGTTTGTTAGGCTCAATGGGCTCTATAGACCATTTGGGAGTGTTAGTTGTTCATTTCGCGTTCTGACGGTGAAAACCACTGAAAAGTGTTTGTTAGGCTCATTGGGCTCTATAGACCACTTTGGAGAGTTGGTAGTTCATTTCGCGTTCTGACGGTGAAAACAACCGAAAAGTGTTTGTTAGGCTCAATGGGCTCTATAGACCATTGAGGAGTGTTAGTTGTTCATTTTGCGTTTTGATGGTGAAAACAACCGAAAAGTGTTTGTTAGGCTCAATGGGCTCTATAGACCATTTGGGAGTGTTAGTTGTTCATTTCGCGTTCTGACGGTGAAAACAACCGAAAAGTGTTTGTTAGGCTCAATGGGCTCCATAGACCATTTTGGAGGGTTGGTAGTTCATTTCGCGTTCTGACGGTGAAAACAACCGAAAAGTGTTTGCTAGGCTCAGTGGGCTCTATAGACCATTTGGGAGTGTTAGTTGTTCATTTCGCGTTCTGACGGTGAAAACAACCGAAATGTGTTTGTTAGGCTCATTGGGCTCTATAGACCATTTGGGAGTGTTAGTTGTTCATTTCGCGTTCTGACGGTGAAAACAACCGAAATGTGTTTGTTAGGCTCATTGGGCTCTATAGACCATTTGGGAGTGTTAGTTGTTCATTTCGCGTTGTGACGGTGAAAACAACCGAAAAGTGTTTGTTAGGCTTGAGCCTAACAAAAGACCATTTGGGAGTGTTAGTTGTTCATTTCGCGTTCTGACGGTGAAAACAGCCGAAAAGTGTTTGTTAGGCTCAGTGGGCTCTATAGACCATTTGGGAGTGTTAGTTGTTCATTTCGCGTTCTGAGGGTGAAAACAACCGAAAAGTGTTTGTTAGGCTCAATGGGCTCTATAGACCATTTGGTAGTGTTAGTTGTTCATTTCGCGTTCTGACGGTGAAAACAACCGAAAAGTGTTTGTTTGGCTCAGTGGGCTCTATAGACCATTTGGGAGTGTTAGTTGTTCATTTCGCGTTCTGACGGTGAAAACAACCGAAATGTGTTTGTTAGGCTCAATGGGCTCTATAGACCATTTGGGAGTGTTAGTTGTTCATTTCGCGTTGTGACGGTGAAAACAACCGAAAAGTGTTTGTTAGGCTCAATGGGCTCTATAGACCATTTTGGAGGGTTGGTAGTTCATTTCGCGTTCTGACGGTGAAAACAACCGAAAAGTGTTTGTTAGGCTCAATGGGCTCTATAGACCATTTGGGAGTGTTAGTTGTTCATTTCGCGTTCTGACGGTGAAAACAACCGAAATGTGTTTGTTAGGCTCATTGGGCTCTATAGACCATTTGGGAGTGTTAGTTGTTCATTTCTCGTTCTGACGGTGAAAACAACCGAAATGTGTTTGTTAGGCTCATTGGGCTCTATAGACCATTTGGGAGTGTTAGTTGTTCATTTCGCGTTGTGGTGGTGAAAACAACCGAAAAGTGTTTGTTAGGCTGAATGGGCTCTATATACCATTTTGGAGGGTTGGTAGTTCATTTCGCGTTCTGACGGTGAAAACAACCGAAAAGTGTTTGTTAGGCTCAATGGGCTCTATAGACCATTTGGGAGTGTTAGTTGTTCATTTCGCGTTCTGACGGTGAAAACAACCGAAATGTGTTTGTTAGGCTCAATGGGCTCTATAGACCATTTTGGAGGGTTGGTAGTTCATTTGGCGTTCTGACGGTGAAAACAACCGAAAAGTGTTTGTTAGGCTCAATGGGCTCTATAGACCATTTGGGAGTGTTAGTTGTTCATTTTGCGTTCTGACGGTGAAAACAGCCGGAAAATGTTTGTTAGGCTCAATGGGCTCTATAGACCATTTGGGAGTGTTAGTTGTTCATTTCGCGTTCTGACGGTGAAAACCACTGAAAAGTGTTTGTTAGGCTCATTGGGCTCTATAGACCACTTTGGAGAGTTGGTAGTTCATTTCGCGTTCTGACGGTGAAAACAACCGAAAAGTGTTTGTTAGGCTCAATGGGCTCTATAGACCATTGAGGAGTGTTAGTTGTTCATTTTGCGTTTTGATGGTGAAAACAACCGAAAAGTGTTTGTTAGGCTCAATGGGCTCCATAGACCATTTTGGAGGGTTGGTAGTTCATTTCGCGTTCTGACGGTGAAAACAACCGAAAAGTGTTTGCTAGGCTCAGTGGGCTCTATAGACCATTTGGGAGTGTTAGTTGTTCATTTCGCGTTCTGACGGTGAAAACAACCGAAATGTGTTTGTTAGGCTCATTGGGCTCTATAGACCACTTTGGAGAGTTGGTAGTTCATTTCGCGTTCTGACGGTGAAAACAACCGAAAAGTGTTTGTTAGGCTCAATGGGCTCTATAGACCATTGAGGAGTGTTAGTTGTTCATTTTGCGTTTTGATGGTGAAAACAACCGAAAAGTGTTTGTTAGGCTCAATGGGCTCTATAGACCATTTGGGAGTGTTAGTTGTTCATTTCGCGTTCTGACGGTGAAAACAACCGAAAAGTGTTTGTTAGGCTCAATGGGCTCCATAGACCATTTTGGAGGGTTGGTAGTTCATTTCGCGTTCTGACGGTGAAAACAACCGAAAAGTGTTTGCTAGGCTCAGTGGGCTCTATAGACCATTTGGGAGTGTTAGTTGTTCATTTCGCGTTCTGACGGTGAAAACAACCGAAATGTGTTTGTTAGGCTCATTGGGCTCTATAGACCATTTGGGAGTGTTAGTTGTTCATTTCGCGTTCTGACGGTGAAAACAACCGAAATGTGTTTGTTAGGCTCATTGGGCTCTATAGACCATTTGGGAGTGTTAGTTGTTCATTTCGCGTTGTGACGGTGAAAACAACCGAAAAGTGTTTGTTAGGCTTGAGCCTAACAAAAGACCATTTGGGAGTGTTAGTTGTTCATTTCGCGTTCTGACGGTGAAAACAGCCGAAAAGTGTTTGTTAGGCTCAGTGGGCTCTATAGACCATTTGGGAGTGTTAGTTGTTCATTTCGCGTTCTGAGGGTGAAAACAACCGAAAAGTGTTTGTTAGGCTCAATGGGCTCTATAGACCATTTGGTAGTGTTAGTTGTTCATTTCGCGTTCTGACGGTGAAAACAACCGAAAAGTGTTTGTTTGGCTCAGTGGGCTCTATAGACCATTTGGGAGTGTTAGTTGTTCATTTCGCGTTCTGACGGTGAAAACAACCGAAATGTGTTTGTTAGGCTCAATGGGCTCTATAGACCATTTGGGAGTGTTAGTTGTTCATTTCGCGTTGTGACGGTGAAAACAACCGAAAAGTGTTTGTTAGGCTCAATGGGCTCTATAGACCATTTTGGAGGGTTGGTAGTTCATTTCGCGTTCTGACGGTGAAAACAACCGAAAAGTGTTTGTTAGGCTCAATGGGCTCTATAGACCATTTGGGAGTGTTAGTTGTTCATTTCGCGTTCTGACGGTGAAAACAACCGAAATGTGTTTGTTAGGCTCATTGGGCTCTATAGACCATTTGGGAGTGTTAGTTGTTCATTTCTCGTTCTGACGGTGAAAACAACCGAAATGTGTTTGTTAGGCTCATTGGGCTCTATAGACCATTTGGGAGTGTTAGTTGTTCATTTCGCGTTGTGGTGGTGAAAACAACCGAAAAGTGTTTGTTAGGCTGAATGGGCTCTATATACCATTTTGGAGGGTTGGTAGTTCATTTCGCGTTCTGACGGTGAAAACAACCGAAAAGTGTTTGTTAGGCTCAATGGGCTCTATAGACCATTTGGGAGTGTTAGTTGTTCATTTCGCGTTCTGACGGTGAAAACAACCGAAATGTGTTTGTTAGGCTCAATGGGCTCTATAGACCATTTTGGAGGGTTGGTAGTTCATTTGGCGTTCTGACGGTGAAAACAACCGAAAAGTGTTTGTTAGGCTCAATGGGCTCTATAGACCATTTGGGAGTGTTAGTTGTTCATTTTGCGTTCTGACGGTGAAAACAGCCGGAAAATGTTTGTTAGGCTCAATGGGCTCTATAGACCATTTGGGAGTGTTAGTTGTTCATTTCGCGTTCTGACGGTGAAAACCACTGAAAAGTGTTTGTTAGGCTCATTGGGCTCTATAGACCACTTTGGAGAGTTGGTAGTTCATTTCGCGTTCTGACGGTGAAAACAACCGAAAAGTGTTTGTTAGGCTCAATGGGCTCTATAGACCATTGAGGAGTGTTAGTTGTTCATTTTGCGTTTTGATGGTGAAAACAACCGAAAAGTGTTTGTTAGGCTCAATGGGCTCCATAGACCATTTTGGAGGGTTGGTAGTTCATTTCGCGTTCTGACGGTGAAAACAACCGAAAAGTGTTTGCTAGGCTCAGTGGGCTCTATAGACCATTTGGGAGTGTTAGTTGTTCATTTCGCGTTCTGACGGTGAAAACAACCGAAATGTGTTTGTTAGGCTCATTGGGCTCTATAGACCATTTGGGAGTGTTAGTTGTTCATTTCGCGTTCTGACGGTGAAAACAACCGAAATGTGTTTGTTAGGCTCATTGGGCTCTATAGACCATTTGGGAGTGTTAGTTGTTCATTTCGCGTTGTGACGGTGAAAACAACCGAAAAGTGTTTGTTAGGCTTGAGCCTAACAAAAGACCATTTGGGAGTGTTAGTTGTTCATTTCGCGTTCTGACGGTGAAAACAACCGAAATGTGTTTGTTAGGCTCATTGGGCTCTATAGACCATTTGGGAGTGTTAGTTGTTCATTTCGCGTTCTGACGGTGAAAACAACCGAAATGTGTTTGTTAGGCTCATTGGGCTCTATAGACCATTTGGGAGTGTTAGTTGTTCATTTCGCGTTCTGACGGTGAAAACAACCGAAATGTGTTTGTTAGGCTCATTGGGCTCTATAGACCATTTGGGAGTGTTAGTTGTTCATTTCGCGTTGTGACGGTGAAAACAACCGAAAAGTGTTTGTTAGGCTTGAGCCTAACAAAAGACCATTTGGGAGTGTTAGTTGTTCATTTCGCGTTCTGACGGTGAAAACAGCCGAAAAGTGTTTGTTAGGCTCAGTGGGCTCTATAGACCATTTGGGAGTGTTAGTTGTTCATTTCGCGTTCTGACGGTGAAAACAACCGAAAAGTGTTTGTTAGGCTCAATGGGCTCTATAGACCATTTGGGAGTGTTAGTTGTTCATTTCGCGTTCTGACGGTGAAAACAACCGAAAAGTGTTTGTTTGGCTCAGTGGGCTCTATAGACCATTTGGGAGTGTTAGTTGTTCATTTCGCGTTCTGACGGTGAAAACAACCGAAATGTGTTTGTTAGGCTCAATGGGCTCTATAGACCATTTGGGAGTGTTAGTTGTTCATTTCGCGTTGTGACGGTGAAAACAACCGAAAAGTGTTTGTTAGGCTCAATGGGCTCTATAGACCATTTTGGAGGGTTGGTAGTTCATTTCGCGTTCTGACGGTGAAAACAACCGAAAAGTGTTTGTTAGGCTCAATGGGCTCTATAGACCATTTGGGAGTGTTAGTTGTTCATTTCGCGTTCTGACGGTGAAAACAACCGAAATGTGTTTGTTAGGCTCATTGGGCTCTATAGACCATTTGGGAGTGTTAGTTGTTCATTTCTCGTTCTGACGGTGAAAACAACCGAAATGTGTTTGTTAGGCTCATTGGGCTCTATAGACCATTTGGGAGTGTTAGTTGTTCATTTCGCGTTGTGACGGTGAAAACAACCGAAAAGTGTTTGTTAGGCTCAATGGGCTCTATAGACCATTTTGGAGGGTTGGTAGTTCATTTCGCGTTCTGACGGTGAAAACAACCGAAAAGTGTTTGTTAGGCTCATTGGGCTCTATAGACCATTTGGGAGTGTTAGTTGTTCATTTCTCGTTCTGACGGTGAAAACAACCGAAATGTGTTTGTTAGGCTCATTGGGCTCTATAGACCATTTGGGAGTGTTAGTTGTTCATTTCGCGTTGTGGTGGTGAAAACAACCGAAAAGTGTTTGTTAGGCTGAATGGGCTCTATATACCATTTTGGAGGGTTGGTAGTTCATTTCGCGTTCTGACGGTGAAAACAACCGAAAAGTGTTTGCTAGGCTCAGTGGGCTCTATAGACCATTTGGGAGTGTTAGTTGTTCATTTCGCGTTCTGACGGTGAAAACAACCGAAATGTGTTTGTTAGGCTCATTGGGCTCTATAGACCATTTGGGAGTGTTAGTTGTTCATTTCGCGTTCTGACGGTGAAAACAACCGAAATGTGTTTGTTAGGCTCATTGGGCTCTATAGACCATTTGGGAGTGTTAGTTGTTCATTTCGCGTTGTGACGGTGAAAACAACCGAAAAGTGTTTGTTAGGCTTGAGCCTAACAAAAGACCATTTGGGAGTGTTAGTTGTTCATTTCGCGTTCTGACGGTGAAAACAACCGAAAAGTGTTTGTTAGGCCCATTGGGCTCTATAGACCATTTGGGAGTGTTAGTTGTTCATTTCGCGTTCTGACTGTGAAAACAACCGAAAAGTGTTTGTTAGGCTCAATGGGCTCTATAGACCATTTTGGAGGGTTGGTAGTTCATTTCGCGTTCTGACGGTGAAAACAACCGAAAAGTGTTTGTTAGGCTCAATGGGCTCTATAGACCATTTGGGAGTGTTAGTTGTTCATTTTGCGTTCTGACGGTGAAAACAGCCGAAAAATGTTTGTTAGGCTCAATGGGCTCTATAGACCATTTGGGAGTGTTAGTTGTTCATTTCGCGTTCTGACGGTGAAAACAACCGAAAAGTGTTTGTTAGGGTCAATGGGCTCCATAGACCATTTTGCAGGGTTGGTAGTTCATTTCGCGTTCTGACGGTGAAAACAGCCGAAAAGTGTTTGTTAGGCTCAGTGGGCTCTATAGACCATTTGGGAGTGTTTAGTTGTTCATTTCGCGTTCTGACGGTGAAAACAACCGAAAAGTGTGTGTTAGGCTGTATGGGCTCTATAGACCATTTGGGAGTGTTAGTTGTTCATTTCGCGTTCTGACGGTGAAAACAACCGAAATGTGTTTGTTAGGCTCAATGGGCTCTATAGACCATTTTGGAGGGTTGGTAGTTCATTTCGCGTTCTGACGGTGAAAACAACCGAAAAGTGTTTGTTAGGCTCAATGGGCTCTATAGACCATTTGGGAGTGTTAGTTGTTCATTTTGCGTTCTGACGGTGAAAACAGCCGGAAAATGTTTGTTAGGCTCAATGGGCTCTATAGACCATTTGGGAGTGTTAGTTGTTCATTTCGCGTTCTGACGGTGAAAACCACTGAAAAGTGTTTGTTAGGCTCATTGGGCTCTATAGACCACTTTGGAGAGTTGGTAGTTCATTTCGCGTTCTGACGGTGAAAACAACCGAAAAGTGTTTGTTAGGCTCAATGGGCTCTATAGACCATTGAGGAGTGTTAGTTGTTCATTTTGCGTTTTGATGGTGAAAACAACCGAAAAGTGTTTGTTAGGCTCAATGGGCTCTATAGACCATTTGGGAGTGTTAGTTGTTCATTTCGCGTTCTGACGGTGAAAACAACCGAAAAGTGTTTGTTAGGCTCAATGGGCTCCATAGACCATTTTGGAGGGTTGGTAGTTCATTTCGCGTTCTGACGGTGAAAACAACCGAAAAGTGTTTGCTAGGCTCAGTGGGCTCTATAGACCATTTGGGAGTGTTAGTTGTTCATTTCGCGTTCTGACGGTGAAAACAACCGAAATGTGTTTGTTAGGCTCATTGGGCTCTATAGACCATTTGGGAGTGTTAGTTGTTCATTTCGCGTTCTGACGGTGAAAACAACCGAAATGTGTTTGTTAGGCTCATTGGGCTCTATAGACCATTTGGGAGTGTTAGTTGTTCATTTCGCGTTGTGACGGTGAAAACAACCGAAAAGTGTTTGTTAGGCTTGAGCCTAACAAAAGACCATTTGGGAGTGTTAGTTGTTCATTTCGCGTTTCTGACGGTGAAAACAACCGAAAAGTGTTTGTTAGGCCCATTGGGCTCTATAGACCATTTGGGAGTGTTAGTTGTTCATTTCGCGTTCTGACGGTGAAAACATCCGAAAAGTGTTTGTTAGGCTCAGTGGCTCTATAGACCATTTGGGAGTGTTAGTTGTTCATTTCGCGTTCTGAGGGTGAAAACAACCGAAAAGTGTTTGTTAGGCTCAATGGGCTCTATAGACCATTTGGTAGTGTTAGTTGTTCATTTCGCGTTCTGACGGTGAAAACAACCGAAAAGTGTTTGTTTGGCTCAGTGGGCTCTATAGACCATTTGGGAGTGTTAGTTGTTCATTTCGCGTTCTGACGGTGAAAACAACCGAAATGTGTTTTGTTAGGCTCAATGGGCTCTATAGACCATTTGGGAGTGTTAGTTGTTCATTTCGCGTTGTGACGGTGAAAACAACCGAAAAGTGTTTGTTAGGCTCAATGGGCTCTATAGACCATTTGGGAGTGTTAGTTGTTCATTTCGCGTTGTGGGTGGTGAAAACAACCGAAAAGTGTTTGTTAGGCTGAATGGGCTCTATATACCATTTTGGAGGGTTGGTAGTTCATTTCGCGTTCTGACGGTGAAAACAACCGAAAAGTGTTTGTTAGGCTCAATGGGCTCTATAGACCATTTGGGAGTGTTTAGTTGTTCATTTCGCGTTCTGGACGGTGAAAACAACCGAAATGTGTTTGTTAGGCTCAATGGGCTCTATAGACCATTTTGGAGGGTTGGTAGTTCATTTCGCGTTCTGACGGTGAAAACAACCGAAAAGTGTTTGTTAGGCTCAATGGGCTCTATAGACCATTTGGGAGTGTTAGTTGTTCATTACGCGTTTCTGACGGTGAAAACAACCGAAATGTGTTTGTTAGGCTCATTGGGCTCTATAGGACCATTTGGGAGTGTTAGTTGTTCATTTCTCGTTCTGACGGTGAAAACAACCGAAATGTGTTTGTTAGGCTCATTGGGCTCTATAGACCATTTGGGGAGTGTTAGTTGTTCATTTCGCGTTGTGGTGGTGAAAACAACCGAAAAGTGTTTGTTAGGCTGAATGGGCTCTATATACCATTTTGGAGGGTTGGTAGTTCATTTCGCGTTCTGACGGTGAAAAACAACCGAAAAGTGTTTGCTAGGCTCAGTGGGCTCTATAGACCATTTGGGAGTGTTAGTTGTTCATTTCGCGTTCTGACGGTGAAAACAACCGAAATGTGTTTGTTAGGCTCATTGGGCTCTATAGACCATTTGGGAGTGTTAGTTGTTCATTTCGCGTTCTGACGGTGAAAACAACCGAAATGTGTTTGTTAGGCTCATTGGGCTCTATAGACCATTTGGGAGTGTTAGTTGTTCATTTCGCGTTGTGACGGTGAAAACAACCGAAAAGTGTTTGTTAGGCTTGAGCCTAACAAAAGACCATTTGGGAGTGTTAGTTGTTCATTTCGCGTTCTGACGGTGAAAACAACCGAAAAGTGTTTGTTAGGCCCATTGGGCTCTATAGACCATTTGGGAGTGTTAGTTGTTCATTTCGCGTTCTGACTGTGAAAACAACCGAAAAGTGTTTGTTAGGCTCAATGGGCTCTATAGACCATTTTGGAGGGTTGGTAGTTCATTTCGCGTTCTGACGGTGAAAACAACCGAAAAAGTGTTTGTTAGGCTCAATGGGCTCTATAGACCATTTGGGAGTGTTAGTTGTTCATTTTGCGTTCTGACGGTGAAAACAGCCGAAAAATGTTTGTTAGGCTCAATGGGCTCTATAGACCATTTGGGAGTGTTAGTTGTTCATTTCGCGTTCTGACGGTGAAAACAACCGAAAAGTGTTTGTTAGGGTCAATGGGCTCCATAGACCATTTTGCAGGGTTGGTAGTTCATTTCGCGTTCTGACGGTGAAAACAGCCGAAAAGTGTTTGTTAGGCTCAGTGGGCTCTATAAGACCATTTGGGAGTGTTAGTTGTTCATTTCGCGTTCTGACGGTGAAAACAACCGAAAAGTGTGTGTTAGGCTGTATGGGCTCTATAGACCATTTGGGAGTGTTAGTTGTTCATTTCGCGTTCTGACGGTGAAAACAACCATGTGTTTGTTAGGCTCAATGGGCTCTATAGACCATTTTGGAGGGTTGGTAGTTCATTTCGCGTTCTGACGGTGAAAACAACCGAAAAGTGTTTGTTAGGCTCAATGGGCTCTATAGACCATTTGGGAGTGTTAGTTGTTCATTTTGCGTTCTGACGGTGAAAACAGCCGGAAAATGTTTGTTAGGCTCAATGGGCTCTATAGACCATTTGGGAGTGTTAGTTGTTCATTTCGCGTTCTGACGGTGAAAACCACTGAAAAGTGTTTGTTAGGCTCATTGGGCTCTATAGACCACTTTGGAGAGTTGGTAGTTCATTTCGCGTTCTGACGGTGAAAACAACCGAAAAGTGTTTGTTAGGCTCAATGGGCTCTATAGACCATTGAGGAGTGTTAGTTGTTCATTTTGCGTTTTGATGGTGAAAACAACCGAAAAGTGTTTGTTAGGCTCAATGGGCTCTATAGACCATTTGGGAGTGTTAGTTGTTCATTTCGCGTTCTGACGGTGAAAACAACCGAAAAGTGTTTGTTAGGCTCAATGGGCTCCATAGACCATTTTGGAGGGTTGGTAGTTCATTTCGCGTTCTGACGGTGAAAACAACCGAAAAGTGTTTGCTAGGCTCAGTGGGCTCTATAGACCATTTGGGAGTGTTAGTTGTTCATTTCGCGTTCTGACGGTGAAAACAACCGAAATGTGTTTGTTAGGCTCATTGGGCTCTATAGACCATTTGGGAGTGTTAGTTGTTCATTTCGCGTTCTGACGGTGAAAACAACCGAAATGTGTTTGTTAGGCTCATTGGGCTCTATAGACCATTTGGGAGTGTTAGTTGTTCATTTCGCGTTGTGACGGTGAAAACAACCGAAAAGTGTTTGTTAGGCTTGAGCCTAACAAAAGACCATTTGGGAGTGTTAGTTGTTCATTTCGCGTTCTGACGGTGAAAACAACCGAAAAGTGTTTGTTAGGCCCATTGGGCTCTATAGACCATTTGGGAGTGTTAGTTGTTCATTTCGCGTTCTGACGGTGAAAACAGCCGAAAAGTGTTTGTTAGGCTCAGTGGGCTCTATAGACCATTTGGGAGTGTTAGTTGTTCATTTCGCGTTCTGAGGGTGAAAACAACCGAAAAGTGTTTGTTAGGCTCAATGGGCTCTATAGACCATTTGGTAGTGTTAGTTGTTCATTTCGCGTTCTGACGGTGAAAACAACCGAAAAGTGTTTGTTTGGCTCAGTGGGCTCTATAGACCATTTGGGAGTGTTAGTTGTTCATTTCGCGTTCTGACGGTGAAAACAACCGAAATGTGTTTGTTAGGCTCAATGGGCTCTATAGACCATTTGGGAGTGTTAGTTGTTCATTTCGCGTTGTGACGGTGAAAACAACCGAAAAGTGTTTGTTAGGCTCAATGGGCTCTATAGACCATTTTGGAGGGTTGGTAGTTCATTTCGCGTTCTGACGGTGAAAACAACCGAAAAGTGTTTGTTAGGCTCAATGGGCTCTATAGACCATTTGGGAGTGTTAGTTGTTCATTTCGCGTTCTGACGGTGAAAACAACCGAAATGTGTTTGTTAGGCTCATTGGGCTCTATAGACCATTTGGGAGTGTTAGTTGTTCATTTCTCGTTCTGACGGTGAAAACAACCGAAATGTGTTTGTTAGGCTCATTGGGCTCTATAGACCATTTGGGAGTGTTAGTTGTTCATTTCGCGTTGTGGTGGTGAAAACAACCGAAAAGTGTTTGTTAGGCTGAATGGGCTCTATATACCATTTTGGAGGGTTGGTAGTTCATTTCGCGTTCTGACGGTGAAAACAACCGAAAAGTGTTTGTTAGGCTCAATGGGCTCTATAGACCATTTGGGAGTGTTAGTTGTTCATTTCGCGTTCTGACGGTGAAAACAACCGAAATGTGTTTGTTAGGCTCAATGGGCTCTATAGACCATTTTGGAGGGTTGGTAGTTCATTTGGCGTTCTGACGGTGAAAACAACCGAAAAGTGTTTGTTAGGCTCAATGGGCTCTATAGACCATTTGGGAGTGTTAGTTGTTCATTTTGCGTTCTGACGGTGAAAACAGCCGGAAAATGTTTGTTAGGCTCAATGGGCTCTATAGACCATTTGGGAGTGTTAGTTGTTCATTTCGCGTTCTGACGGTGAAAACCACTGAAAAGTGTTTGTTAGGCTCATTGGGCTCTATAGACCACTTTGGAGAGTTGGTAGTTCATTTCGCGTTCTGACGGTGAAAACAACCGAAAAGTGTTTGTTAGGCTCAATGGGCTCTATAGACCATTGAGGAGTGTTAGTTGTTCATTTTGCGTTTTGATGGTGAAAACAACCGAAAAGTGTTTGTTAGGCTCAATGGGCTCCATAGACCATTTTGGAGGGTTGGTAGTTCATTTCGCGTTCTGACCGTGAAAACAACCGAAAAGTGTTTGCTAGGCTCAGTGGGCTCTATAGACCATTTGGGAGTGTTAGTTGTTCATTTCGCGTTCTGACGGTGAAAACAACCGAAATGTGTTTGTTAGGCTCATTGGGCTCTATAGACCATTTGGGAGTGTTAGTTGTTCATTTCGCGTTCTGACGGTGAAAACAACCGAAATGTGTTTGTTAGGCTCATTGGGCTCTATAGACCATTTGGGAGTGTTAGTTGTTCATTTCGCGTTGTGACGGTGAAAACAACCGAAAAGTGTTTGTTAGGCTTGAGCCTAACAAAAGACCATTTGGGAGTGTTAGTTGTTCATTTCGCGTTCTGACGGTGAAAACAACCGAAAAGTGTTTGTTAGGCCCATTGGGCTCTATAGACCATTTGGGAGTGTTAGTTGTTCATTTCGCGTTCTGACGGTGAAAACAGCCGAAAAGTGTTTGTTAGGCTCAGTGGGCTCTATAGACCATTTGGGAGTGTTAGTTGTTCATTTCGCGTTCTGACGGTGAAAACAACCGAAAAGTGTTTGTTAGGCTCAATGGGCTCTATAGACCATTTGGGAGTGTTAGTTGTTCATTTCGCGTTCTGACGGTGAAAACAACCGAAAAGTGTTTGTTTGGCTCAGTGGGCTCTATAGACCATTTGGGAGTGTTAGTTGTTCATTTCGCGTTCTGACGGTGAAAACAACCGAAATGTGTTTGTTAGGCTCAATGGGCTCTATAGACCATTTGGGAGTGTTAGTTGTTCATTTCGCGTTGTGACGGTGAAAACAACCGAAAAGTGTTTGTTAGGCTCAATGGGCTCTATAGACCATTTTGGAGGGTTGGTAGTTCATTTCGCGTTCTGACGGTGAAAACAACCGAAAAGTGTTTGTTAGGCTCAATGGGCTCTATAGACCACTTGGGAGTGTTAGTTGTTCATTTCGCGTTCTGACGGTGAAAACAACCGAAATGTGTTTGTTAGGCTCATTGGGCTCTATAGACCATTTGGGAGTGTTAGTTGTTCATTTCTCGTTCTGACGGTGAAAACAACCGAAATGTGTTTGTTAGGCTCATTGGGCTCTATAGACCATTTGGGAGTGTTAGTTGTTCATTTCGCGTTGTGGTGGTGAAAACAACCGAAAAGTGTTTGTTAGGCTGAATGGGCTCTATATACCATTTTGGAGGGTTGGTAGTTCATTTCGCGTTCTGACGGTGAAAACAACCGAAAAGTGTTTGTTAGGCTCAATGGGCTCTATAGACCATTTGGGAGTGTTAGTTGTTCATTTCGCGTTCTGACGGTGAAAACAACCGAAATGTGTTTGTTAGGCTCAATGGGCTCTATAGACCATTTTGGAGGGTTGGTAGTTCATTTCGCGTTCTGACGGTGAAAACAACCGAAAATTGTTTGTTAGGCTCAATGGGCTCTATAGACCATTTGGGAGTGTTAGTTGTTCATTTTGCGTTCTGACGGTGAAAACAGCCGGAAAATGTTTGTTAGGCTCAATGGGCTCTATAGACCATTTGGGAGTGTTAGTTGTTCATTTCGCGTTCTGACGGTGAAAACCACTGAAAAGTGTTTGTTAGGCTCATTGGGCTCTATAGACCACTTTGGAGAGTTGGTAGTTCATTTCGCGTTCTGACGGTGAAAACAACCGAAAAGTGTTTGTTAGGCTCAATGGGCTCTATAGACCATTGAGGAGTGTTAGTTGTTCATTTTGCGTTTTGATGGTGAAAACAACCGAAAAGTGTTTGTTAGGCTCAATGGGCTCCATAGACCATTTTGGAGGGTTGGTAGTTCATTTCGCGTTCTGACGGTGAAAACAACCGAAAAGTGTTTGCTAGGCTCAGTGGGCTCTATAGACCATTTGGGAGTGTTAGTTGTTCATTTCGCGTTCTGACGGTGAAAACAACCTAAATGTGTTTGTTAGGCTCATTGGGCTCTATAGACCATTTGGGAGTGTTAGTTGTTCATTTCGCGTTCTGACGGTGAAAACAACCGAAATGTGTTTGTTAGGCTCATTGGGCTCTATAGACCATTTGGGAGTGTTAGTTGTTCATTTCGCGTTGTGACGGTGAAAACAACCGAAAAGTGTTTGTTAGGCTTGAGCCTAACAAAAGACCATTTGGGAGTGTTAGTTGTTCATTTCGCGTTCTGACGGTGAAAACAACCGAAAAGTGTTTGTTAGGCCCATTGGGCTCTATAGACCATTTGGGAGTGTTAGTTGTTCATTTCGCGTTCTGACTGTGAAAACAACCGAAAAGTGTTTGTTAGGCTCAATGGGCTCTATAGACCATTTTGGAGGGTTGGTAGTTCATTTCGCGTTCTGACGGTGAAAACAACCGAAAAGTGTTTGTTAGGCTCAATGGGCTCTATAGACCATTTGGGAGTGTTAGTTGTTCATTTTGCGTTCTGACGGTGAAAACAGCCGAAAAATGTTTGTTAGGCTCAATGGGCTCTATAGACCATTTGGGAGTGTTAGTTGTTCATTTCGCGTTCTGACGGTGAAAACAACCGAAAAGTGTTTGTTAGGGTCAATGGGCTCCATAGACCATTTTGCAGGGTTGGTAGTTCATTTCGCGTTCTGACGGTGAAAACAGCCGAAAAGTGTTTGTTAGGCTCAGTGGGCTCTATAGACCATTTGGGAGTGTTAGTTGTTCATTTCGCGTTCTGACGGTGAAAACAACCGAAAAGTGTGTGTTAGGCTGTATGGGCTCTATAGACCATTTGGGAGTGTTAGTTGTTCATTTCGCGTTCTGACGGTAAAAACAACCGAAAAGTGTTTGTTAGGCTCAATGGGCTCTATAGACCATTTTGGAGGGTTGGTAGTTCATTTCGCGTTCTGATGGTGAAAACAACCGAAAAGTGTTTGTTAGGCTCAATGGGCTCTATAGACCATTTGGGAGTGTTAGTTGTTCATTTCGCGTTCTGACGGTGAAAACAACCGAAATGTGTTTGTTAGGCTCATTGGGCTCTATAGACAATTTGGGAGTGTTAGTTGTTCATTTCGCGTTGTGACGGTGAAAACAACCGAAAAGTGTTTGTTGTGCTCAATGGGCTCTATAGACCATTTTGGAGGGTTGGTAGTTCATTTCGCGTTCTGACGGTGAAAACAACCGAAAAGTGTTTGTTAGGCTCAATGGGCTCTATAGACCATTTGGGAGTGTTAGTTGGTCATTTCGCGTTCTGACGGTGAAAACAACCGAAATGTGTTTGTTAGGCTCATTGGGCTCTATAGACAATTTGGGAGTGTTAGTTGTTCATTTCGCGTTGTGACGGTGAAAACAACCGAAAAGTGTTTGTTGTGCTCAATGGGCTCTATAGACCATTTTGGAGGGTTGGTAGTTCATTTCGCGTTCTGACCGTGAAAACAACCTAAATGTGTTTGTTAGGCTCATTGGGCTATATAGACCATTTGGGAGTGTTAGTTGTTCATTTCGCGTTCTGACGGTGAAAACAGCCGAAAAGTGTATTTTAGGCTCAATGGGCTCTATAGACCATTTGGGACTGTTAGTAGTTCATTTCGCGTTCTGAAGGTGAAAACACCCGAAATTTTTTTGTTAGGCTCAATGGGCTCTATAGACCATTTGGGAGTGTAAGTTGATCATTTCGCGTTCTGACGGTGAAAACAACCGAAATGTATTTGTTATGCTCAATGGGCTCTATAGACCATTTGGGGCTGTTAGTTGTTCATTTCGCGTTCTGATGGTGAAAACAGCAGAAAAGTGTTTGTTAGGCTCAATGGGCTCTATAGACCATTTGGGAGTGTTAGTTGTTCATTTCGCGATATGACGGTGAAAACAACCGACAAGTTTTTGTTAGGCTCAATGGGCTCTATAGACCATTTGGGAGTGTTAGTTGTTCATTTCGCGTTCTGACGGTGAAAACAACCGAAAAGTATATGTTAGGCTCAGTGGGCTCTATAGACCATTTGGGAATGTTGGTAGTTCATTTCGTGTTTTGACGGTGAAAACAACCGAAAAGTGTTTGTTAGGCTCAATGGGCTCTATAGACCATTTGGGAGTGTTAGTTGTTCATTTCGCGTTCTGACGGTGAAAACAACCGAAATGTGTTTGTTAGGCTCAATGGGCTCTATAGACCATTTTGGAGGGTTGGTAGTTCATTTCGCGTTCTGACGGTGAAAACAACCGAAAAGTGTTTGTTAGGCTCAATGGGCTCTATAGACCATTTGGGAGTGTTAGTTGTTCATTTTGCGTTCTGACGGTGAAAACAGCCGAAAAATGTTTGTTAGGCTCAATGGGCTCTATAGACCATTTGGGAGTGTTAGTTGTTCATTTCGCGTTCTGACGGTGAAAACAACCGAAAGTGTTTGTTAGGCTCATTGGGCTCTATAGACCATTTGGGAGTGTTAGTTGTTCATTTCGCGTTCTGACGGTGAAAACAACCGAAAAGTGTTTGTTAGGCTCAATGGGCTCCATAGAGCATTTTGGAGGGTTGGTAGTTCATTTCGCGTTCTGACGATGAAAACAACCGAAAAGTGTTTGTTAGGCTCAATGGGCTTAATAGACCATTTGGGAGTGTTAGTAGTTCATTTCGCGTTCTGACGGTGAAAACAACCGAAAAGTGTTTGTTAGGCTCACTGGGCTCTATAGACCATTTAGGAGTGTTAGTTGTTCATTTCGCGTTTTGATGGTGAAAACAACCGAAAAGTGTTTGTTAGGCTCAATGGGCTCTATAGACCATTTTAGAGTGTTGGTAGTTCATTTCGCGTTCTGACAGTGAAAACAACCGAAAAGTGTTTGTTAGGCTCAACGGGCTCTATAGACCATTTGGGAGTGTTAATTGTTCATTTCGCGTTCTGACGGTGAAAACAACCGAAAAGTGTTTGTTAGGCTCAGTGGGCTCTATAGACCATTTGGGAGTGTTAGTTGTTCATTTCGCGTTCTGACGGTGAAAACAACCGAAATGTGTTTGTTAGGCTCATTGGGCTCTATAGACCATTTGGGAGTGTTAGTTGTTCATTTCGCGTTCTGACGGTGAAAACAACCGAAATGTGTTTGTTAGGCTCATTGGGCTCTATAGACCATTTGGGAGTGTTAGTTGTTCATTTCGCGTTGTGGTGGTGAAAACAACCGAAAAGTGTTTGTTAGGCTCAATGGGCTCTATAGACCATTTTAGAGGGTTGGTAGTTCATTTCGCGTTCTGACGGTGAAAACAACCGAAAAGTGTTTGTTAGGCTCAATGGGCTCTATAGACCATTTGGGAGTGTTAGTTGTTCATTTTGCGTTTTGATGGTGAAAATAACCGAAAAGTGTTTGTTAGGCTCAATGGGCTCTATAGACCATTTGGGAGTGTTAGATGTTCATTTCGCGTTGTGACGGTGAAAACAACCGAAAAGTGTTTGTTAGGCTCAATGGGCTCTATAGACCATTTTGGAGGGTTGGTAGTTCATTTCGCGTTCTGACGGTGAAAACAACCGAAATGTGTTTGTTAGGCTCATTGGGCTCTATAGACCATTTGGGAGTGTTAGTTGTTCATTTCGCGTTCTGACGGTGAAAACCACCGAAATGTGTTTGTTAGGCTCATTGGGCTCTATAGACCATTCGGGAGTGTTAGTTGTTCATTTCGCGTTGTGACGGTGAAAACAACCGAAAAGTGTTTGTTGGCTCAATGGGCTCTATAGACCATTTTGGAGGGTTGGTAGTTCATTTCGCGTTCTGACGGTGAAAACAACCGAAAAGTGTTTGTTAGGCTTGAGCCTAACAAAAGACCATTTGGGAGTGTTAGTTGTTCATTTCGCGTTCTGACGGTGAAAACAACCGAAAAGTGTTTGTTAGGCCCATTGGGCTCTATAGACCATTTGGGAGTGTTAGTTGTTCATTTCGCGTTCTGACTGTGAAAACAACCGAAAAGTGTTTGTTAGGCTCAATGAGCTCTATAGACCATTTTGGAGGGTTGGTAGTTCATTTCGCGTTCTGACGGTGAAAACAACCGAAAAGTGTTTGTTAGGCTCAATGGACTCTATAGACCATTTGGGAGTGTTAGTTGTTCATTTTGCGTTCTGACGGTGAAAACAGCCGAAAAATGTTTGTTAGGCTCAATGGGCTCTATAGACCATTTGGGAGTGTTAGTTGTTCATTTCGCGTTCTGACGGTGAAAACAACCGAAAAGTGTTTGTTAGGCTCAATGGGCTCTATAGACTATTTGGGAGTGTTAGTTTTTCATTTAGCGTTCTGACGGTGAAAACAACCGAAAAGTGTTTGTTTGGCTCAGTGGGCTCTATAGACCATTTGGGAGTGTTAGTTGTTTATTTCGCGTTCTGACGGTGAAAACAACCGAAATGTGTTTGTTAGGCTCAATGGGCTCTATAGACCATTTGGGAGTGTTAGTTGTTCATTTCGCGTTGTGACGGTGAAAACAACCGAAAAGTGTTTGTTAGGCTCAATGGGCTCTATAGACCATTTTGGAGGGTTGGTAGTTCATTTTGCGTTCTGACGGTGAAAACAACCGAAAAGTGTTTGTTAGGCTCAATGGGCTCTATAGACCATTTGGGAGTGTTAGTTGTTCAATTCGCGTTCTGACGGTGAAAACAACCGAAATGTGTTTGTTAGGCTCATTGGGCTCTATAGACCATTTGGGAGTGTTAGTTGTTCATTTCTCGTTCTGACGGTGAAAACAACCGAAATGTGTTTGTTAGGCTCATTGGGCTCTATAGACCATTTGGGAGTGTTAGTTGTTCATTTCGCGTTGTGGTGGTGAAAACAACCGAAAAGTGTGTGTTAGGCTCAATGGGCTCTATATACCATTTTGGAGGGTTGGTAGTTCATTTCGCGTTCTGACGGTGAAAACAACCGAAAAGTGTTTGTTAGGCTCAATGGGCTCTATAGACCATTTGGGAGTGTTAGTTGTTCATTTCGCGTTCTGACGGTGAAAACAGCCGAAAAATGTTTGTTAGGCTCAATGGGCTCTATAGACCATTTGGGAGTGTTGGTTGTTCATTTCGCGTTCTGACGGTGAAAACAACCGAAAAGTGTTTGTTAGGCTCAATGGGCTCTATAGACCATTGAGGAGTGTTAGTTGTTCATTTTGCGTTCTGACTGTGAAAACAGCCGAAAAATGTTTGTTAGGCTCAATGGGCTCTATAGACCATTTGGGAGTGTTAATTGTTCATTTCGCGTTCTGACGGTGAAAACAACCGAAAAGTGTTTGTTTGGCTCAGTGGGCTCTATAGACCATTTGGGAGTGTTAGTTGTTCATTTCGCGTTCTGACGGTGAAAACAACCGAAATGTGTTTGTTAGGCTCAATGGGCTCTATAGACCATTTGGGAGTGTTAGTTGTTCATTTCGCGTTGTGACGGTGAAAACAACCGAAAAGTGTTTGTTAGGCTCAATGGGCTCTATAGACCATTTTGGAGGGTTGGTAGTTCATTTCGCGTTCTGACGGTGAAAACAACCGAAAAGTGTTTGTTAGGCTCAATGGGCTCTATAGACCATTTGGGAGTGTTAGTTGTTCATTTCGCGTTCTGACGGTGAAAACAACCGAAATGTGTTTGTTAGGCTCATTGGGCTCTATAGACCATTTGGGAGTGTTAGTTGTTCATTTCTCGTTCTGACGGTGAAAACAACCGAAATGTGTTTGTTAGGCTCATTGGGCTCTATAGACCATTTGGGAGTGTTAGTTGTTCATTCCGCGTTGTGGTGGTGAAAACAACCGAAAAGTGTTTGTTAGGCTCAATGGGCTCTATATACCATTTTGGAGGGTTGGTAGTTCATTTCGCGTTCTGACGGTGAAAACAACCGAAAAGTGTTTGTTAGGCTCAATGGGCTCTATAGACCATTTGGGAGTGTTAGTTGTTCATTTCGCGTTCTGACTGTGAAAACAACCGAAATGTGTTTGTTAGGCTCAATGGGCTCTATAGACCATTTTGGAGGGTTGGTAGTTCATTTCGCGTTCTGACGGTGAAAACAACCGAAAAGTGTTTGTTAGGCTCAATGGGCTCTGTAGACCATTTGGGAGTGTTAGTTGTTCATTTTGCGTTCTGACGGTGAAAACAGCCGAAAAATGTTTGTTAGGCTCAATGGGCTCTATAGACCATTTGGGAGTGTTAGTTGTTCATTTTGCGTTCTAACGGTGAAAACAACCGAAAAGTGTTTGTTAGGCTCAATGGGCTCTATAGACCATTGAGGAGTGTTAGTTGTTCATTTTGCGTTCTGACTGTGAAAACAGCCGGAAAATGTTTGTTAGGCTCAATGGGCTCTATAGACCATTTGGGAGTGTTAGTTGTTCATTTCGCGTTCTGACGGTGAAAACCACTGAAAAGTGTTTGTTAGGCTCAATGGGCTCTATAGACCACTTTGGAGAGTTGGTAGTTCATTTCGCGTTCTGACGGTGAAAACAACCGAAAAGTGTTTGTTAGGCTCAATGGGCTCTATAGACCATTGAGGAGTGTTAGTTGTTCATTTTGAGTTTTGATGGTGAAAACAACCGAAAAGTGTTTGTTAGGCTCAATGGGCTCTATAGACCATTTTAGAGTGTTGGTAGTTCATTTCGCGTTCTGACAGTGAAAACAACCGAAACATGTTTGTTAGGCTCAATGGGCTCTATAGACCATTTGGGAGTGTTAGTTGTTCATTTCGCGTTCTGACGGTTAAAACAACCGAAAAGTGTTTGTTAGGCTCAATGGGCTCCATAGACCATTTTGGAGGGTTGGTAGTTCATTTCGCGTTCTGACGGTGAAAACAACCGAAAAGTGTTTGTTAGGCTCAGTGGGCTCTATAGACCATTTGGGAGTGTTAGTTGTTCATTTCGCGTTCTGACGGTGAAAACAACCGAAATGTGTTTGTTAGGCTCATTGGGCTCTATAGACCATTTGGGAGTGTTAGTTGTTCATTTCTCGTTCTGACGGTGAAAACAACCGAAATGTGTTTGTTAGGCTCATTGGGCTCTATAGACCATTTGGGAGTGTTAGTTGTTCATTTCGCGTTGTGGTGGTGAAAACAACCGAAAAGTGTTTGTTAGGCTCAATGGGCTCTATATACCATTTTGGAGGGTTGGTAGTTCATTTCGCGTTCTGACGGTGAAAACAACCGAAAAGTGTTTGTTAGGCTCAATGGGCTCTATAGACCATTTGGGAGTGTTAGTTGTTCATTTCGCGTTCTGACGGTGAAAACAACCGAAATGTGTTTGTTAGGCTCAATGGGCTCTATAGACCATTTTGGAGGGTTGGTAGTTCATTTCGCGTTCTGACGGTGAAAACAACCGAAAAGTGTTTGTTAGGCTCAATGGGCTCTATAGACCATTTGGGAGTGTTAGTTGTTCATTTTGCGTTCTGACGGTGAAAACAGCCGAAAAATGTTTGTTAGGCTCAATGGGCTCTATAGACCATTTGGGAGTGTTAGTTGTTCATTTCGCGTTCTGACGGTGAAAACCACTGAAAAGTGTTTGTTAGGCTCAATGGGCTATATAGACCACTTTGGAGAGTTGGTAGTTCATTTCGCGTTCTGACGGTGAAAACAACCGAAAAGTGTTTGTTAGGCTCAATGGGCTCTATAGACCATTGAGGAGTGTTAGTTGTTCATTTTGCGTTTTGATGGTGAAAACAACCGAAAAGTGTTTGTTAGGCTCAATGGGCTCTATAGACCATTTTAGAGTGTTGGTAGTTCATTTCGCGTTCTGACAGTGAAAACAACCGAAAAGTGTTTGTTAGGCTTGAGCCTAACAAAATACCATTTGGGAGTGTTAGTTGTTCATTTCGCGTTCTGACGGTGAAAACAACCGAAAAGTGTTTGTTAGGCCCATTGGGCTCTATAGACCATTTGGGAGTGTTAGTTGTTCATTTCGCGTTCTGACTGTGAAAACAACCGAAAAGTGTTTGTTAGGCTCAATGGGCTCTATAGACCATTTTGGAGGGTTGGTAGTTCATTTCGCGTTCTGACGGTGAAAACAACCGAAAAGTGTTTGTTAGGCTCAATGGACTCTATAGACCATTTGGGAGTGTTAGTTGTTCATTTTGCGTTCTGACGGTGAAAACAACCGAAAAGTGTTTGTTTGGCTCAGTGGGCTCTATAGACCATTTGGGAGTGTTAGTTGTTCATTTCGCGTTCTGACGGTGAAAACAACCGAAATGTGTTTGTTAGGCTCAATGGGCTCTATAGACCATTTGGGAGTGTTAGTTGTTCATTTCGCGTTGTGACGGTGAAAACAACCGAAAAGTGTTTGTTAGGCTCAATGGGCTCTATAGACCATTTTGGAGGGTTGGTAGTTCATTTCGCGTTCTGACGGTGAAAACAACCGAAATGTGTTTGTTAGGCTCATTGGGCTCTATAGACCATTTGGGAGTGTTAGTTTTTCATTTCTCGTTCTGACGGTGAAAACAACCGAAATGTGTTTGTTAGGCTCATTGGGCTCTATAGACCATTTGGGAGTGTTAGTTGTTCATTTTGCGTTGTGGTGGTGAAAACAACCGAAAAGTGTTTGTTAGGCTCAATGGGCTCTATATACCATTTTGGAGGGTTGGTAGTTCATTTCGCGTTCTGACGGTGAAAACAACCGAAAAGTGTTTGTTAGGCTCAATGGGCTCTATAGACCATTTGGGAGTGTTAGTTGTTCATTTCGCGTTCTGACGGTGAAAACAACCGAAATGTGTTTGTTAGGCTCAATGGGCTCTATAGACCATTTTGGAGGGTTGGTAGTTCATTTCGCGTTCTGACGGTGAAAACAACCGAAAAGTGTTTGTTAGGCGCAATGGGCTCAATAGACCATTTGGGAGTGTTAGTTGTTCATTTTGCGTTCTGACGGTGAAAACAGCCGGAAAATGTTTGTTAGGCTCAATGGGCTCTATAGACCATTTGGGAGTGTTAGATGTTCATTTCGCGTTGTGACGGTGAAAACAACCGAAAAGTGTTTGTTAGGCTCAATGGGCTCTATAGACCATTTTAGAGGGTTGGTAGTTCATTTCGCGTTCTGACGGTGAAAACAACCGAAAAGTGTTTGTTAGGCTCAATGGGCTCTATAGACCATTTGGGAGTGTTAGTTGTTCATTTTGCGTTTTGATGGTGAAAATAACCGAAAAGTGTTTGTTAGGCTCAATGGGCTCTATAGACCATTTTAGAGTGTTGGTAGTTCATTTCGCGTTCTGACAGTGAAAACAACCGAAAAGTGTTTGTTAGGCTCAATGGGCTCTATAGACCATTTGGGAGTGTTAGTTGTTCATTTCGCGTTCTGACGGTGAAAACAACCGAAAAGTGTTTGTTAGGCTCAATGGGCTCCATAGACCATTTTGGAGGGTTGGTAGTTAATTTCGCGTTCTGACGGTGAAAACAACCGAAAAGTGTTTGTTATGCTCAGTGGGCTCTATAGACCATTTGGGAGTGTTAGTTGTTCATTTCGCGTTCTGACGGTGAAAACAACCGAAATGTGTTTGTTAGGCTCATTGGGCTCTATAGACCATTTGGGAGTGTTAGTTGTTCATTTCGCGTTCTGACGGTGAAAACCACCGAAATGTGTTTGTTAGGCTCATTGGGCTCTATAGACCATTCGGGAGTGTTAGTTGTTCATTTCGCGTTGTGACGGTGAAAACAACCGAAAAGTGTTTGTTGGCTCAATGGGCTCTATAGACCATTTTGGAGGGTTGGTAGTTCATTTCGCATTCTGACGGTGAAAACAACCGAAAAGTGTTTGTTAGGCTTGAGCCTAACAAAAGACCATTTGGGAGTGTTAGTTGTTCATTTCGCGTTCTGACGGTGAAAACAACCGAAAAGTGTTTGTTAGGCCCATTGGGCTCTATAGACCATTTGGGAGTGTTAGTTGTTCATTTCGCGTTCTGACTGTGAAAACAACCGAAAAGTGTTTGTTAGGCTCAATGAGCTCTATAGACCATTTTGGAGGGTTGGTAGTTCATTTCGCGTTTGACGGTGAAAACAACCGAAAAGTGTTTGTTAGGCTCAATGGACTCTATAGACCATTGGGAGTGTTAGTTGTTCATTTTGCGTTCTGACGGTGAAAACAGCCGAAAAATGTTTTGTTAGGCTCAATGGGCTCTATAGACCATTTGGAGTGTTAGTTGTTCATTTCGCGTTCTGACGGTGAAAACAACCGAAAAGTGTTTGTTAGGCTCAATGGGCTCTATAGACTATTTGGGAGTGTTAGTTTTTCATTTAGCGTTCTGACGGTGAAAACAACCGAAAAGTGTTTGTTTGGCTCAGTGGGCTCTATAGACCATTTGGAGTGTTAGTTGTTTAATTCGCGTTCTGACGGTGAAAACAACCGAAATGTGTTTGTTAGGCTCAATGGGCTCTATAGACCATTTGGGAGTGTTAGTTGTTCATTTCGCGTTGTGACGGTGAAAACAACCGAAAAGTGTTTGTTAGGCTCAATGGGCTCTATAGACCATTTTGGAGGGTTGGTAGTTCATTTTGCGTTCTGACGGTGAAAACAACGGAAAAGTGTTTGTTAGGCTCAATGGGCTCTATAGACCATTTGGGAGTGTTAGTTGTTTCATTTCGCGTTCTGACGGTGAAACAACCGAAATGTGTTTGTTAGGCTCATTGGGCTCTATAGACCATTTGGGAGTGTTAGTTGTTCATTTCTCGTTCTGACGGTGAAAACAACCGAAATGTGTTTGTTAGGCTCATTGGGCTCTATAGACCATTTGGAGTGTTAGTTGTTCATTTCGCGTTGTGGTGGTGAAAACAACCGAAAAGTGTTTGTTAGGCTCAATGGGCTCTATATACCATTTTGGAGGGTTGGTAGTTCATTTCGCGTTCTGACGGTGAAAACAACCGAAAAGTGTTTGTTAGGCTCAATGGGCCTCTATAGACCATTTGGGAGTGTTAGTTGTTCATTTCGCGTTCTGACGTGTGAAAACAGCCGAAAAATGTTTGTTAGGCTCAATGGGCTCTATAGACCATTTGGGAGTGTTGGTTGTTCATTTCGCGTTCTGACGGTGAAAACAACCGAAAAGTGTTTGTTAGGCTCAATGGGCTCTATAGACCATTGAGGAGTGTTAGTTGTTCATTTTGCGTTCTGACTGTGAAAACAGCCGAAAAATGTTTGTTAGGCTCAATGGGCTCTATAGACCATTTGGGAGTGTTAATTTGTTCATTTCGCGTTCTGACGGTGAAAACAACCGAAAAGTGTTTGTTTGGCTCAGTGGGCTCTATAGACCATTTGGGAGTGTTAGTTGTTCATTTCGCGTTCTGACGGTGAAAACAACCGAAATGTGTTTGTTAGGCTCAATGGGGCTCTATAGACCATTTGGGAGTGTTAGTTGTTCATTTCGCGTTGTGACGGTGAAAACAACCGAAAAGTGTTTGTTAGGCTCAATGGGCTCTATAGACCATTTTGGAGGGTTGGTAGTTCATTTCGCGTTCTGACGGTGAAAACAACCGAAAAGTGTTTGTTAGGCTCAATGGGCTCTATAGACCATTTGGGAGTGTTAGTTGTTCATTTCGCGTTCTGACGGTGAAAACAACCGAAATGTGTTTGTTAGGCTCATTGGGCTCTATAGACCATTTGGGAGTGTTAGTTGTTCATTTCTCGTTCTGACGGTGAAAACAACCGAAATGTGTTTGTTAGGCTCATTGGGCTCTATAGACCATTGGGAGTGTTAGTTGTTCATTCCGCGTTGTGGTGGTGAAAACAACCGAAAAGTGTTTGTTAGGCTCAATGGGCTCTATATACCATTTTGGAGGGTTGGTAGTTCATTTCGCGTTCTGACGGTGAAAACAACCGAAAAGTGTTTGTTAGGCTCAATGGGGCTCTATAGACCATTTGGGAGTGTTAGTTGTTCATTTCGCGTTCTGACTGTGAAAACAACCGAAAATGTGTTGTTAGGCTCAATGGGCTCTATAGACCATTTTGGAGGGTTGGTAGTTCATTTCGCGTTCTGACGGTGAAAACAACCGAAAAGTGTTGTTAGGCTCAATGGGCTCTGTAGACCATTTGGGAGTGTTAGTTGTTCATTTTGCGTTCTGACGGTGAAAACAGCCGAAAAATGTTGTTAGGCTCAATGGGCTCTATAGACCATTTGGGAGTGTTAGTTGTTCATTTTGCGTTCTAACGGTGAAA
The DNA here is from genome assembly GCA_037893245.1 of Crossaster papposus. Lineage (NCBI taxonomy): Eukaryota > Metazoa > Echinodermata > Asteroidea > Velatida > Solasteridae > Crossaster > Crossaster papposus. The sequence goes on along the minus strand of JBAIAA010001245.1, from coordinate 18,940 downwards.
ACAACCGAAAAGTGTTTGTTAGGCTCAATGGGCCTCTATAGACCATTGAGGAGTGTTAGTTGTTCATTTTGCGTTCTGACTGTGAAAACAGCCGGAAAATGTTTGTTAGGCTCAATGGGCTCTATAGACCATTTGGGAGTGTTAGTTGTTCATTTCGCGTTCTGACGGTGAAAACCACTGAAAAGTGTTTGTTAGGCTCAATGGGGCTCTATAGACCACTTTGGAGAGTTGGTAGTTCATTTCGCGTTCTGACGGTGAAAACAACCGAAAAGTGTTTGTTAGGCTCAATGGGCTCTATAGACCATTGAGGAGTGTTAGTTGTTCATTTTCGCGTTCTGACGGTTAAAACAACCGAAAAGTGTTTGTTAGGCTCAATGGGCTCCTATAGACCATTTTGGAGGGTTGGTAGTTCATTTCGCGTTCTGACGGTGAAAACAACCGAAAAGTGTTTGTTAGGCTCAGTGGGCTCTATAGACCATTTGGGAGTGTTAGTTGTTCATTTCGCGTTCTGACGGTGAAAACAACCGAAATGTGTTTGTTAGGCTCATTGGGCTCTATAGACCATTTGGGAGTGTTAGTTGTTCATTTCTCGTTCTGATGGTGAAAACAACCGAAATGTGTTTGTTAGGCTCATTGGGCTCTATAGACCATTTGGGAGTGTTAGTTGTTCATTTCGCGTTGTGGTGGTGAAAACAACCGAAAAGTGTTTGTTAGGCTCAATGGGCCTCTATATACCATTTTGGAGGGTTGGTAGTTCATTTCGCGTTCTGACGGTGAAAACAACCGAAAAGTGTTTGTTAGGCTCAATGGGCTCTATAGACCATTTGGGAGTGTTAGTTGTTCATTTCGCGTTCTGACGGTGAAAACAACCGAAATGTGTTTGTTAGGCTCAATGGGCTCTATAGACCATTTTGGAGGGTTGGTAGTTCATTTCGCGTTCTGACGGTGAAAACAACCGAAAGTGGTTTGTTAGGCTCAATGGGCTCTATAGACCATTTGGGAGTGTTAGTTGTTCATTTTGCGTTCTGACGGTGAAAACAGCCGAAAAATGTTTGTTAGGCTCAATGGGCTCTATAGACCATTTGGGGAGTGTTAGTTGTTCATTTCGCGTTCTGACGGTGAAAACCACTGAAAAGTGTTTGTTAGGCTCAATGGGCTATATAGACCACTTTGGAGAGTTGGTAGTTCATTTCGCGTTCTGACGGTGAAAACAACCGAAAAGTGTTTGTTAGGCTCAATGGGCTCTATAGACCATTGAGGAGTGTTAGTTGTTCATTTTGCGTTTGATGGTGAAAACAACCGAAAAGTGTTTGTTAGGCTCAATGGGCTCTATAGACCATTTAGAGTGTTGGTAGTTCATTTCGCGTTCTGACAGTGAAAACAACCGAAAGTGTTTGTTAGGCTTGAGCTAACAAAATACCATTTGGGAGTGTTAGTTGTTCATTTCGCGTTCTGACGGTGAAAACAACCGAAAAGTGTTTGTTAGGCCCATTGGGCTCTATAGACCATTTGGGAGTGTTAGTTGTCATTTCGCGTTCTGACTGTGAAAACAACCGAAAAGTGTTTGTTAGGCTCAATGGGCTCTATAGACCATTTTGGAGGGTTGGTAGTTCATTTCGCGTTCTGACGGTGAAAACAACCGAAAAGTGTTTGTTAGGCTCAATGGACTCTATAGGACCATTTGGGAGTGTAGTTGTTCATTTTGCGTTCTGACGGTGAAAACAGCCGAAAAATGTTTGTTAGGCTCAATGGGCTCTATAGACCATTTGGGAGTGTTAGTTGTTCATTTCGCGTTCTGACGGTGAAAACAACCGAAAAGTGTTTGTTTGGCTCAGTGGGCTCTATAGACCATTTGGGAGTGTTAGTTGTTCATTTCGCGTTCTGACGGTGAAAACAACCGAAATGTGTTTGTTAGGCTCAATGGGCTCTATAGACCATTTGGGAGTGTTAGTTGTTCATTTCGCGTTGTGACGGTGAAAACAACCGAAAAGTGTTTGTTAGGCTCAATGGGCTCTATAGACCATTTTGGAGGGTTGGTAGTTCATTTCGCGTTCTGACGGTGAAAACAACCGAAATGTGTTTGTTAGGCTCATTGGGCTCTATAGACCATTTGGGAGTGTTAGTTTTTCATTTCTCGTTCTGACGGTGAAAACAACCGAAAATGTGTTTGTTAGGCTCATTGGGCTCTATAGACCATTTGGGAGTGTTAGTTGTTCATTTCGCGTTGTGGTGGTGAAAACAACCGAAAAGTGTTTGTTAGGCTCAATGGGCTCTATATACCATTTTGGAGGGTTGGTAGTTCATTTCGCGTTCTGACGGTGAAAACAACCGAAAAGTGTTTGTTAGGCTCAATGGGCTCTATAGACCATTTGGGAGTGTTAGTTGTTCATTTCGCGTTCTGACGGTGAAAACAACCGAAATGTGTTTGTTAGGCTCAATGGGCTCTATAGACCATTTTGGAGGGTTGGTAGTTCATTTCGCGTTCTGACGGTGAAAACAACCGAAAAGTGTTTGTTAGGCGCAATGGGCTCAATGGACCATTTGGGAGTGTTAGTTGTTCATTTTGCGTTCTGACGGTGAAAACAGCCGGAAAATGTTTGTTAGGCTCAATGGGCTCTATAGACCATTTGGGAGTGTTAGATGTTCATTTCGCGTTGTGACGGTGAAAACAACCGAAAAGTGTTTGTTAGGCTCAATGGGCTCTATAGACCATTTTGGAGGGTTGGTAGTTCATTTCGCGTTCTGACGGTGAAAACAACCGAAATGTGTTTGTTAGGCTCATTGGGCTCTATAGACCATTTGGGAGTGTTAGTTTTTCATTTCGCGTTCTGACGGTGAAAACAACCGAAATGTGTTTGTTAGGCTCATTGGGCTCTATAGACCATTTGGGAGTGTTAGTTGTTCATTCGCGTTGTGGTGGTGAAAACAACCGAAAAGTGTTGTTAGGCTCAATGGGCTCTATATACCATTTTGGAGGGTTGGTAGTTCATTTCGCGTTCTGACGGTGAAAACAACCGAAAAGTGTTTGTTAGGCTCAATGGGCTCTATAGACCATTTGGGAGTGTTAGTTGTTCATTCGCGTTCTGACGGTGAAAACAACCGAAATGTGTTTGTTAGGCTCAATGGGCTCTATAGACCATTTTGGAGGGTTGGTAGTTCATTTCGCGTTCTGACGGTGAAAACAACCGAAAAGTGTTTGTTAGGCTCAATGGGCTCTATAGACCATTTGGGAGTGTTAGTTGTTCATTTTGCGTTCTGACGGTGAAAACAGCCGGAAAATGTTTGTTAGGCTCAATGGGCTCTATAGACCATTTGGGAGTGTTAGTTGTTCATTTCGCGTTCTGACGGTGAAAACCACTGAAAAGTGTTTGTTAGGCTCAATGGGCTCTATAGACCACTTTGGAGAGTTGGTAGTTCATTTCGCGTTCTGACGGTGAAAACAACCGAAAAGTGTTTGTTAGGCTCAATGGGCTCTATAGACCATTGAGGAGTGTTAGTTGTTCATTTGCGTTTTGATGGTGAAAACAACCGAAAAGTGTTTGTTAGGCTCAATGGGCTCTATAGACCATTTTAGAGTGTTGGTAGTTCATTTCGCGTTCTGACAGTAAAAACAACCGAAAAGTGTTTGTTAGGCTCAATGGGCTCTATAGACCATTTGGGAGTGTTAGTTGTTCATTTCGCGTTCTGACGGTGAAAACAACCGAAAAGTGTTTGTTAGGCTCAATGGGCTCCATATACCATTTTGGAGGGTTGGTAGTTCATTTCGCGTTCTGACGGTGAAAACACCGAAAAGTGTTTGCTAGGCTCAGTGGGCTCTATAGACCATTTGGGAGTGTTAGTTGTTCATTTTGCGTTCTGACGGTGAAAACAGCCGAAAAATGTTTGTTAGGCTCAATGGGCTCTATAGACCATTTGGGAGTGTTAGTTGTTTATTTCGCGTTCTGACGGTGAAAACCACTGAAAAGTGTTTGTTTAGGCTCAATGGGCTATATAGACCACTTTGGAGAGTTGGTAGTTCATTTCGCGTTCTGACGGTGAAAACAACCGAAAAGTGTTTGTTAGGCTCAATGGGCTCTATAGACCATTGAGGAGTGTTAGTTGTTCATTTGCGTTTTGATGGTGAAAACAACCGAAAAGTGTTTGTTAGGCTCAATGGGCTCTATAGACCATTTTAGAGTGTTGGTAGTTCATTTCGCGTTCTGACAGTGAAAACAACCGAAAAGTGTTTGTTAGGCTTGAGCCTAACAAAATACCATTTGGGAGTGTTAGTTGTTCATTTCGCGTTCTGACGGTGAAAACAACCGAAAAGTGTTTGTTAGGCCCATTGGGCTCTATAGACCATTTGGGAGTGTTAGTTGTTCATTTCGCGTTCTGACTGTGAAAACAACCGAAAAGTGTTTGTTAGGCTCAATGGGCTCTATAGACCATTTTGGAGGGTTGGTAGTTCATTTCGCGTTCTGACGGTGAAAACAACCGAAAAGTGTTTGTTAGGCTCAATGGACTCTATAGACCATTTGGGAGTGTTAGTTGTTCATTTTGCGTTCTGACGGTGAAAACAGCCGAAAAATGTTTGTTAGGCTCAATGGGCTCTATAGACCATTTGGGAGTGTTAGTTGTTCATTTCGCGTTCTGACGGTGAAAACAACCGAAAAGTGTTTGTTTGGCTCAGTGGGCTCTATAGACCATTTGGGAGTGTTAGTTGTTCATTTCGCGTTCTGACGGTGAAAACAACCGAAATGTGTTTGTTAGGCTCAATGGGCTCTATAGACCATTTGGGAGTGTTAGTTGTTCATTTCGCGTTGTGACGGTGAAAACAACCGAAAAGTGTTTGTTAGGCTCAATGGGCTCTATAGACCATTTTGGAGGGTTGGTAGTTCATTTCGCGTTCTGACGGTGAAAACAACCGAAATGTGTTTGTTAGGCTCATTGGGCTCTATAGACCATTTGGGAGTGTTAGTTTTTCATTTCTCGTTCTGACGGTGAAAACAACCGAAATGTGTTTGTTAGGCTCATTGGGCTCTATAGACCATTTGGGAGTGTTAGTTGTTCATTTCGCGTTGTGGTGGTGAAAACAACCGAAAAGTGTTTGTTAGGCTCAATGGGCTCTATATACCATTTTGGAGGGTTGGTAGTTCATTTCGCGTTCTGACGGTGAAAACAACCGAAAAGTGTTTGTTAGGCTCAATGGGCTCTATAGACCATTTGGGAGTGTTAGTTGTTCATTTCGCGTTCTGACGGTGAAAACAACAGAAATGTGTTTGTTAGGCTCAATGGGCTCTATAGACCATTTTGGAGGGTTGGTAGTTCATTTCGCGTTCTGACGGTGAAAACAACCGAAAAGTGTTTGTTAGGCGCAATGGGCTCAATAGACCATTTGGGAGTGTTAGTTGTTCATTTTGCGTTCTGACGGTGAAAACAGCCGGAAAATGTTTGTTAGGCTCAATGGGCTCTATAGACCATTTGGGAGTGTTAGATGTTCATTTCGCGTTGTGACGGTGAAAACAACCGAAAAGTGTTTGTTAGGCTCAATGGGCTCTATAGACCATTTTGGAGGGTTGGTAGTTCATTTCGCGTTCTGACGGTGAAAACAACCGAAATGTGTTTGTTAGGCTCATTGGGCTCTATAGACCATTTGGGAGTGTTAGTTTTTCATTTCTCGTTCTGACGGTGAAAACAACCGAAATGTGTTTGTTAGGCTCATTGGGCTCTATAGACCATTTGGGAGTGTTAGTTGTTCATTTCGCGTTGTGGTGGTGAAAACAACCGAAAAGTGTTTGTTAGGCTCAATGGGCTCTATATACCATTTTGGAGGGTTGGTAGTTTATTTCGCGTTCTGACGGTGAAAACAACCGAAAAGTGTTTGTTAGGCTCAATGGGCTCTATAGACCATTTGGGAGTGTTAGTTGTTCATTTCGCGTTCTGACGGTGAAAACAACCGAAATGTGTTTGTTAGGCTCAATGGGCTCTATAGACCATTTTGGAGGGTTGGTAGTTCATTTCGCGTTCTGACGGTGAAAACAACCGAAAAGTGTTTGTTAGGCTCAATGGGCTCTATAGACCATTTGGGAGTGTTAGTTGTTCATTTTGCGTTCTGACGGTGAAAACAGCCGGAAAATGTTTGTTAGGCTCAATGGGCTCTATAGACCATTTGGGAGTGTTAGTTGTTCATTTCGTGTTCTGACGGTGAAAACCACTGAAAAGTGTTTGTTAGGCTCAATGGGCTCTATAGACCACTTTGGAGAGTTGGTAGTTCATTTCGCGTTCTGACGGTGAAAACAACCGAAAAGTGTTTGTTAGGCTCAATGGGCTCTATAGACCATTGAGGAGTGTTAGTTGTTCATTTTGCGTTTTGATGGTGAAAACAACCGAAAAGTGTTTGTTAGGCTCAATGGGCTCTATAGACCATTTTAGAGTGTTGGTAGTTCGTTTCGCGTTCTGACAGTGAAAACAACCGAAAAGTGTTTGTTAGGCTCAATGGGCTCTATAGACCATTTGGGAGTGTTAGTTGTTCATTTCGCGTTCTGACGGTGAAAACAACCGAAAAGTGTTTGTTAGGCTCAATGGGCTCCATATACCATTTTGGAGGGTTGGTAGTTCATTTCGCGTTCTGACGGTGAAAACAACCGAAAAGTGTTTGCTAGGCTCAGTGGGCTCTATAGACCATTTGGGAGTGTTAGTTGTTCATTTCGCGTTCTGACGGTGAAAACAACCGAAATGTGTTTGTTAGGCTCATTGGGCTCTATAGACCATTTGGGAGTGTTAGTTGTTCATTTCGCGTTCTGACGGTGAAAACAACCGAAATGTGTCTGTAAGGTTCATTGGGCTCTATAGACCATTTGGGAGTGTTAGTTGTTCATTTCGCGTTGTGACGGTGAAAACAACCGAAAAGTGTTTGTTGGCTCAATGGGCTCTATAGACCATTTTGGAGGGTTGGTAGTTCATTTTGCGTTCTGACGGTGAAAACAACCGAAAAGTGTTTGTTAGGCTTGAGCCTAACAAAAGACCATTTGGGAGTGTTAGTTGTTCATTTCGCGTTCTGACGGTGAAAACAACCGAAAAGTGTTTGTTAGGCCCATTGGGCTCTATAGACCATTTGGGAGTGTTAGTTGTTCATTTCGCGTTCTGACTGTGAAAACAACCGAAAAGTGTTTGTTAGGCTCAATGGGCTCTATATACCATTTTGGAGGGTTGGTAGTTCATTTCGCGTTCTGACGGTGAAAACAACCGAAAAGTGTTTGTTAGGCTCAATGGGCTCTATAGACCATTTGGGAGTGTTAGTTGTTCATTTCGCGTTCTGACTGTGAAAACAACCGAAAAGTGTTTGTTAGGCTCAATGGGCTCTATAGACCATTTTGGAGGGTTGGTAGTTCATTTCGCGTTCTGACGGTGAAAACAACCGAAAAGTGTTTGTTAGGCTCAATGGACTCCATAGACCATTTGGGAGTGTTAGTTGTTCATTTTGCGTTCTGACGGTGAAAACAGCCGAAAAATGTTTGTTAGGCTCAATGGGCTCTATAGACCATTTGGGAGTGTTAGTTGTTCATTTCGCGTTCTGACGGTGAAAACAACCGAAAAGTGTTTGTTTGGCTCAGTGGGCTCTATAGACCATTTGGGAGTGTTAGTTGTTCATTTCGCGTTCTGACGGTGAAAACAACCGAAATGTGTTTGTTAGGCTCAATGGGCTCTATAGACCATTTGGGAGTGTTAGTTGTTCATTTCGCGTTGTGACGGTGAAAACAACCGAAAAGTGTTCGTTAGGCTCAATGGGCTCTATAGACCATTTTGGAGGGTTGGTAGTTCATTTCGCGTTCTGACGGTGAAAACAACCGAAATGTGTTTGTTAGGCTCATTGGGCTCTATAGACCATTTGGGAGTGTTAGTTTTTCATTTCTCGTTCTGACGGTGAAAACAACCGAAATGTGTTTGTTAGGCTCATTGGGCTCTATAGACCATTTGGGAGTGTTAGTTGTTCATTTCGCGTTGTGGTGGTGAAAACAACCAAAAAGTGTTTGTTAGGCTCAATGGGCTCTATATACCATTTTGGAGGGTTGGTAGTTCATTTCGCGTTCTGACGGTGAAAACAACCGAAAAGTGTTTGTTAGGCTCAATGGGCTCTATAGACCATTTGGGAGTGTTAGTTGTTCATTTCGCGTTCTGACGGTGAAAACAACCGAAATGTGTTTGTTAGGCTCAATGGGCTCTATAGACCATTTTGGAGGGTTGGTAGTTCATTTCGCGTTCTGACGGTGAAAACAACCGAAAAGTGTTTGTTAGGCGCAATGGGCTCAATAGACCATTTGGGAGTGTTAGTTGTTCATTTTGCGTTCTGACGGTGAAAACAGCCGGAAAATGTTTGTTAGGCTCAATGGGCTCTATAGACCATTTGGGAGTGTTAGATGTTCATTTCGCGTTGTGACGGTGAAAACAACCGAAAAGTGTTTGTTAGGCTCAATGGGCTCTATAGACCATTTTGGAGGGTTGGTAGTTCATTTCGCGTTCTGACGGTGAAAACAACCGAAATGTGTTTGTTAGGCTCATTGGGCTCTATAGACCATTTGGGAGTGTTAGTTTTTCATTTCTCGTTCTGACGGTGAAAACAACCGAAATGTGTTTGTTAGGCTCATTGGGCTCTATAGACCATTTGGGAGTGTTAGTTGTTCATTTCGCGTTGTGGTGGTGAAAACAACCGAAAAGTGTTTGTTAGGCTCAATGGGCTCTATATACCATTTTGGAGGGTTGGTAGTTCATTTCGCGTTCTGACGGTGAAAACAACCGAAAAGTGTTTGTTAGGCTCAATGGGCTCTATAGACCATTTGGGAGTGTTAGTTGTTCATTTCGCGTTCTGACGGTGAAAACAACCGAAATGTGTTTGTTAGGCTCAATGGGCTCTATAGACCATTTTGGAGGGTTGGTAGTTCATTTCGCGTTCTGACGGTGAAAACAACCGAAAAGTGTTTGTTAGGCTCAATGGGCTCTATAGACCATTTGGGAGTGTTAGTTGTTCATTTTGCGTTCTGACGGTGAAAACAGCCGGAAAATGTTTGTTAGGCTCAATGGGCTCTATAGACCATTTGGGAGTGTTAGTTGTTCATTTCGCGTTCTGACGGTGAAAACCACTGAAAAGTGTTTGTTAGGCTCAATGGGCTCTATAGACCACTTTGGAGAGTTGGTAGTTCATTTCGCGTTCTGACGGTGAAAACAACCGAAAAGTGTTTGTTAGGCTCAATGGGCTCTATAGACCATTGGGGAGTGTTAGTTGTTCATTTTGCGTTTTGATGGTGAAAACAACCGAAAAGTGTTTGTTAGGCTCAATGGGCTCTATAGACCATTTTAGAGTGTTGGTAGTTCATTTCGCGTTCTGACAGTGAAAACAACCGAAAAGTGTTTGTTAGGCTCAATGGGCTCTATAGACCATTTGGGAGTGTTAGTTGTTCATTTCGCGTTCTGACGGTGAAAACAACCGAAAAGTGTTTGTTAGGCTCAATGGGCTCCATATACCATTTTGGAGGGTTGGTAGTTCATTTCGCGTTCTGACGGTGAAAACAACCGAAAAGTGTTTGCTAGGCTCAGTGGGCTCTATAGACCATTTGGGAGTGTTAGTTGTTCATTTTGCGTTCTGACGGTGAAAACAGCCGAAAAATGTTTGTTAGGCTCAATGGGCTCTATAGACCATTTGGGAGTGTTAGTTGTTTATTTCGCGTTCTGACGGTGAAAACCACTGAAAAGTGTTTGTTAGGCTCAATGGGCTATATAGACCACTTTGGAGAGTTGGTAGTTCATTTCGCGTTCTGACGGTGAAAACAACCGAAAAGTGTTTGTTAGGCTTGAGCCTAACAAAATACCATTTGGGAGTGTTAGTTGTTCATTTCGCGTTCTGACGGTGAAAACAACCGAAAAGTGTTTGTTAGGCCCATTGGGCTCTATAGACCATTTGGGAGTGTTAGTTGTTCATTTTGCGTTCTGACGGTGAAAACAGCCGAAAAATGTTTGTTAGGCTCAATGGGCTCTATAGACCATTTGGGAGTGTTAGTTGTTCATTTCGCGTTCTGACGGTGAAAACAACCGAAAAGTGTTTGTTTGGCTCAGTGGGCTCTATAGACCATTTGGGAGTGTTAGTTGTTCATTTCGCGTTCTGACGGTGAAAACAACCGAAATGTGTTTGTTAGGCTCAATGGGCTCTATAGACCATTTGGGAGTGTTAGTTGTTCATTTCGCGTTGTGACGGTGAAAACAACCGAAAAGTGTTTGTTAGGCTCAATGGGCTCTATAGACCATTTTGGAGGGTTGGTAGTTCATTTCGCGTTCTGACGGTGAAAACAACCGAAATGTGTTTGTTAGGCTCATTGGGCTCTATAGACCATTTGGGAGTGTTAGTTTTTCATTTCTCGTTCTGACGGTGAAAACAACCGAAATGTGTTTGTTAGGCTCATTGGGCTCTATAGACCATTTGGGAGTGTTAGTTGTTCATTTCGCGTTGTGGTGGTGAAAACAACCGAAAAGTGTTTGTTAGGCTCAATGGGCTCTATATACCATTTTGGAGGGTTGGTAGTTCATTTCGCGTTCTGACGGTGAAAACAACCGAAAAGTGTTTGTTAGGCTCAATGGGCTCTATAGACCATTTGGGAGTGTTAGTTGTTCATTTCGCGTTCTGACGGTGAAAACAACCGAAATGTGTTTGTTAGGCTCAATGGGCTCTATAGACCATTTTGGAGGGTTGGTAGTTCATTTCGCGTTCTGACGGTGAAAACAACCGAAAAGTGTTTGTTAGGCGCAATGGGCTCAATAGACCATTTGGGAGTGTTAGTTGTTCATTTTGCGTTCTGACGGTGAAAACAGCCGGAAAATGTTTGTTAGGCTCAATGGGCTCTATAGACCATTTGGGAGTGTTAGATGTTCATTTCGCGTTGTGACGGTGAAAACAACCGAAAAGTGTTTGTTAGGCTCAATGGGCTCTATAGACCATTTTGGAGGGTTGGTAGTTCATTTCGCGTTCTGACGGTGAAAACAACCGAAATGTGTTTGTTAGGCTCATTGGGCTCTATAGACCATTTGGGAGTGTTAGTTGTTCATTTCTCGTTCTGACGGTGAAAACAACCGAAATGTGTTTGTTAGGCTCATTGGGCTCTATAGACCATTTGGGAGTGTTAGTTGTTCATTTCGCGTTGTGGTGGTGAAAACAACCGAAAAGTGTTTGTTAGGCTCAATGGGCTCTATATACCATTTTGGAGGGTTGGTAGTTCATTTTGCGTTCTGACGGTGAAAACAACCGAAAAGTGTTTGTTAGGCTCAATGGGCTCTATAGACCATTTGGGAGTGTTAGTTGTTCATTTCGCGTTCTGACGGTGAAAACAACCGAAATGTGTTTGTTAGGCTCAATGGGCTCTATAGACCATTTTGGAGGGTTGGTAGTTCATTTCGCGTTCTGACGGTGAAAACAACCGAAAAGTGTTTGTTAGGCTCAATGGGCTCTATAGACCATTTGGGAGTGTTAGTTGTTCATTTTGCGTTCTGACGGTGAAAACAGCCGAAAAATGTTTGTTAGGCTCAATGGGCTCTATAGACCATTTGGGAGTGTTAGTTGTTCATTTTGCGTTCTAACGGTGAAAACAACCGAAAAGTGTTTGTTAGGCTCAATGGGCTCTATAGACCATTGAGGAGTGTTAGTTGTTCATTTTGCGTTCTGACTGTGAAAACAGCCGGAAAATGTTTGTTAGGCTCAATGGGCTCTATAGACCATTTGGGAGTGTTAGTTGTTCATTTCGCGTTCTGACGGTGAAAACCACTGAAAAGTGTTTGTTAGGCTCAATGGGCTCTATAGACCACTTTGGAGAGTTGGTAGTTCATTTCGCGTTCTGACGGTGAAAACAACCGAAAAGTGTTTGTTAGGCTCAATGGGCTCTATAGACCATTGAGGAGTGTTAGTTGTTCATTTTGAGTTTTGATGGTGAAAACAACCGAAAAGTGTTTGTTAGGCTCAATGGGCTCTATAGACCATTTTAGAGTGTTGGTAGTTCATTTCGCGTTCTGACAGTGAAAACAACCGAAACATGTTTGTTAGGCTCAATGGGCTCTATAGACCATTTGGGAGTGTTAGTTGTTCATTTCGCGTTCTGACGGTTAAAACAACCGAAAAGTGTTTGTTAGGCTCAATGGGCTCCATAGACCATTTTGGAGGGTTGGTAGTTCATTTCGCGTTCTGACGGTGAAAACAACCGAAAAGTGTTTGTTAGGCTCAGTGGGCTCTATAGACCATTTGGGAGTGTTAGTTGTTCATTTCGCGTTCTGACGGTGAAAACAACCGAAAAGTGTTTGTTAGGCTCAATGGGCTCCATATACCATTTTGGAGGGTTGGTAGTTCATTTCGCGTTCTGACGGTGAAAACAACCGAAAAGTGTTTGCTAGGCTCAGTGGGCTCTATAGACCATTTGGGAGTGTTAGTTGTTCATTTTGCGTTCTGACGGTGAAAACAGCCGAAAAATGTTTGTTAGGCTCAATGGGCTCTATAGACCATTTGGGAGTGTTAGTTGTTTATTTCGCGTTCTGACGGTGAAAACCACTGAAAAGTGTTTGTTAGGCTCAATGGGCTATATAGACCACTTTGGAGAGTTGGTAGTTCATTTCGCGTTCTGACGGTGAAAACAACCGAAAAGTGTTTGTTAGGCTTGAGCCTAACAAAATACCATTTGGGAGTGTTAGTTGTTCATTTCGCGTTCTGACGGTGAAAACAACCGAAAAGTGTTTGTTAGGCCCATTGGGCTCTATAGACCATTTGGGAGTGTTAGTTGTTCATTTTGCGTTCTGACGGTGAAAACAGCCGAAAAATGTTTGTTAGGCTCAATGGGCTCTATAGACCATTTGGGAGTGTTAGTTGTTCATTTCGCGTTCTGACGGTGAAAACAACCGAAAAGTGTTTGTTTGGCTCAGTGGGCTCTATAGACCATTTGGGAGTGTTAGTTGTTCATTTCGCGTTCTGACGGTGAAAACAACCGAAATGTGTTTGTTAGGCTCAATGGGCTCTATAGACCATTTGGGAGTGTTAGTTGTTCATTTCGCGTTGTGACGGTGAAAACAACCGAAAAGTGTTTGTTAGGCTCAATGGGCTCTATAGACCATTTTGGAGGGTTGGTAGTTCATTTCGCGTTCTGACGGTGAAAACAACCGAAATGTGTTTGTTAGGCTCATTGGGCTCTATAGACCATTTGGGAGTGTTAGTTTTTCATTTCTCGTTCTGACGGTGAAAACAACCGAAATGTGTTTGTTAGGCTCATTGGGCTCTATAGACCATTTGGGAGTGTTAGTTGTTCATTTCGCGTTGTGGTGGTGAAAACAACCGAAAAGTGTTTGTTAGGCTCAATGGGCTCTATATACCATTTTGGAGGGTTGGTAGTTCATTTCGCGTTCTGACGGTGAAAACAACCGAAAAGTGTTTGTTAGGCTCAATGGGCTCTATAGACCATTTGGGAGTGTTAGTTGTTCATTTCGCGTTCTGACGGTGAAAACAACCGAAATGTGTTTGTTAGGCTCAATGGGCTCTATAGACCATTTTGGAGGGTTGGTAGTTCATTTCGCGTTCTGACGGTGAAAACAACCGAAAAGTGTTTGTTAGGCGCAATGGGCTCAATAGACCATTTGGGAGTGTTAGTTGTTCATTTTGCGTTCTGACGGTGAAAACAGCCGGAAAATGTTTGTTAGGCTCAATGGGCTCTATAGACCATTTGGGAGTGTTAGATGTTCATTTCGCGTTGTGACGGTGAAAACAACCGAAAAGTGTTTGTTAGGCTCAATGGGCTCTATAGACCATTTTGGAGGGTTGGTAGTTCATTTCGCGTTCTGACGGTGAAAACAACCGAAATGTGTTTGTTAGGCTCATTGGGCTCTATAGACCATTTGGGAGTGTTAGTTGTTCATTTCTCGTTCTGACGGTGAAAACAACCGAAATGTGTTTGTTAGGCTCATTGGGCTCTATAGACCATTTGGGAGTGTTAGTTGTTCATTTCGCGTTGTGGTGGTGAAAACAACCGAAAAGTGTTTGTTAGGCTCAATGGGCTCTATATACCATTTTGGAGGGTTGGTAGTTCATTTTGCGTTCTGACGGTGAAAACAACCGAAAAGTGTTTGTTAGGCTCAATGGGCTCTATAGACCATTTGGGAGTGTTAGTTGTTCATTTCGCGTTCTGACGGTGAAAACAACCGAAATGTGTTTGTTAGGCTCAATGGGCTCTATAGACCATTTTGGAGGGTTGGTAGTTCATTTCGCGTTCTGACGGTGAAAACAACCGAAAAGTGTTTGTTAGGCTCAATGGGCTCTATAGACCATTTGGGAGTGTTAGTTGTTCATTTTGCGTTCTGACGGTGAAAACAGCCGAAAAATGTTTGTTAGGCTCAATGGGCTCTATAGACCATTTGGGAGTGTTAGTTGTTCATTTTGCGTTCTAACGGTGAAAACAACCGAAAAGTGTTTGTTAGGCTCAATGGGCTCTATAGACCATTGAGGAGTGTTAGTTGTTCATTTTGCGTTCTGACTGTGAAAACAGCCGGAAAATGTTTGTTAGGCTCAATGGGCTCTATAGACCATTTGGGAGTGTTAGTTGTTCATTTCGCGTTCTGACGGTGAAAACCACTGAAAAGTGTTTGTTAGGCTCAATGGGCTCTATAGACCACTTTGGAGAGTTGGTAGTTCATTTCGCGTTCTGACGGTGAAAACAACCGAAAAGTGTTTGTTAGGCTCAATGGGCTCTATAGACCATTGAGGAGTGTTAGTTGTTCATTTTGAGTTTTGATGGTGAAAACAACCGAAAAGTGTTTGTTAGGCTCAATGGGCTCTATAGACCATTTTAGAGTGTTGGTAGTTCATTTCGCGTTCTGACAGTGAAAACAACCGAAACATGTTTGTTAGGCTCAATGGGCTCTATAGACCATTTGGGAGTGTTAGTTGTTCATTTCGCGTTCTGACGGTTAAAACAACCGAAAAGTGTTTGTTAGGCTCAATGGGCTCTATAGACCATTTTGGAGGGTTGGTAGTTCATTTCGCGTTCTGACGGTGAAAACAACCGAAAAGTGTTTGTTAGGCTCAGTGGGCTCTATAGACCATTTGGGAGTGTTAGTTGTTCATTTCGCGTTCTGACGGTGAAAACAACCGAAATGTGTTTGTTAGGCTCATTGGGCTCTATAGACCATTTGGGAGTGTTAGTTGTTCATTTCTCGTTCTGACGGTGAAAACAACCGAAATGTGTTTGTTAGGCTCATTGGGCTCTATAGACCATTTGGGAGTGTTAGTTGTTCATTTCGCGTTGTGGTGGTGAAAACAACCGAAAAGTGTTTGTTAGGCTCAATGGGCTCTATATACCATTTTGGAGGGTTGGTAGTTCATTTTGCGTTCTGACGGTGAAAACAACCGAAAAGTGTTTGTTAGGCTCAATGGGCTCTATAGACCATTTGGGAGTGTTAGTTGTTCATTTCGCGTTCTGACGGTGAAAACAACCGAAATGTGTTTGTTAGGCTCAATGGGCTCTATAGACCATTTTGGAGGGTTGGTAGTTCATTTCGCGTTCTGACGGTGAAAACAACCGAAAAGTGTTTGTTAGGCTCAATGGGCTCTATAGACCATTTGGGAGTGTTAGTTGTTCATTTTGCGTTCTGACGGTGAAAACAGCCGAAAAATGTTTGTTAGGCTCAATGGGCTCTATAGACCATTTGGGAGTGTTAGTTGTTCATTTCGCGTTCTGACGGTGAAAACCACTGAAAAGTGTTTGTTAGGCTCAATGGGCTATATAGACCACTTTGGAGAGTTGGTAGTTCATTTCGCGTTCTGACGGTGAAAACAACCGAAAAGTGTTTGTTAGGCTCAATGGGCTCTATAGACCATTGAGGAGTGTTAGTTGTTCATTTTGCGTTTTGATGGTGAAAACAACCGAAAAGTGTTTGTTAGGCTCAATGGGCTCTATAGACCATTTTAGAGTGTTGGTAGTTCATTTCGCGTTCTGACAGTGAAAACAACCGAAAAGTGTTTGTTAGGCTTGAGCCTAACAAAATACCATTTGGGAGTGTTAGTTGTTCAATTCGCGTTCTGACGGTGAAAACAACCGAAAAGTGTTTGTTAGGCCCATTGGGCTCTATAGACCATTTGGGAGTGTTAGTTGTTCATTTCGCGTTCTGACTGTGAAAACAACCGAAAAGTGTTTGTTAGGCTCAATGGGCTCTATAGACCATTTTGGAGGGTTGGTAGTTCATTTCGCGTTCTGACGGTGAAAACAACCGAAAAGTGTTTGTTAGGCTCAATGGACTCTATAGACCATTTGGGAGTGTTAGTTGTTCATTTTGCGTTCTGACGGTGAAAACAGCCGAAAAATGTTTGTTAGGCTCAATGGGCTCTATAGACCATTTGGGAGTGTTAGTTGTTCATTTCGCGTTCTGACGGTGAAAACAACCGAAAAGTGTTTGTTTGGCTCAGTGGGCTCTATAGACCATTTGGGAGTGTTAGTTGTTCATTTCGCGTTCTGACGGTGAAAACAACCGAAATGTGTTTGTTAGGCTCAATGGGCTCTATAGACCATTTGGGAGTGTTAGTTGTTCATTTCGCGTTGTGACGGTGAAAACAACCGAAAAGTGTTTGTTAGGCTCAATGGGCTCTATAGACCATTTTGGAGGGTTGGTAGTTCATTTCGCGTTCTGACGGTGAAAACAACCGAAATGTGTTTGTTAGGCTCATTGGGCTCTATAGACCATTTGGGAGTGTTAGTTTTTCATTTCTCGTTCTGACGGTGAAAACAACCGAAATGTGTTTGTTAGGCTCATTGGGCTCTATAGACCATTTGGGAGTGTTAGTTGTTCATTTCGCGTTGTGGTGGTGAAAACAACCGAAAAGTGTTTGTTAGGCTCAATGGGCTCTATATACCATTTTGGAGGGTTGGTAGTTCATTTCGCGTTCTGACGGTGAAAACAACCGAAAAGTGTTTGTTAGGCTCAATGGGCTCTATAGACCATTTGGGAGTGTTAGTTGTTCATTTCGCGTTTTGACGGTGAAAACAACCGAAATGTGTTTGTTAGGCTCAATGGGCTCTATAGACCATTTTGGAGGGTTGGTAGTTCATTTCGCGTTCTGACGGTGAAAACAACCGAAAAGTGTTTGTTAGGCGCAATGGGCTCAATAGACCATTTGGGAGTGTTAGTTGTTCATTTTGCGTTCTGACGGTGAAAACAGCCGGAAAATGTTTGTTAGGCTCAATGGGCTCTATAGACCATTTGGGAGTGTTAGATGTTCATTTCGCGTTGTGACGGTGAAAACAACCGAAAAGTGTTTGTTAGGCTCAATGGGCTCTATAGACCATTTTGGAGGGTTGGTAGTTCATTTCGCGTTCTGACGGTGAAAACAACCGAAATGTGTTTGTTAGGCTCATTGGGCTCTATAGACCATTTGGGAGTGTTAGTTTTTCATTTCTCGTTCTGACGGTGAAAACAACCGAAATGTGTTTGTTAGGCTCATTGGGCTCTATAGACCATTTGGGAGTGTTAGTTGTTCATTTCGCGTTGTGGTGGTGAAAACAACCGAAAAGTGTTTGTTAGGCTCAATGGGCTCTATATACCATTTTGGAGGGTTGGTAGTTCATTTCGCGTTCTGACGGTGAAAACAACCGAAAAGTGTTTGTTAGGCTCAATGGGCTCTATAGACCATTTGGGAGTGTTAGTTGTTCATTTCGCGTTCTGACGGTGAAAACAACCGAAATGTGTTTGTTAGGCTCAATGGGCTCTATAGACCATTTTGGAGGGTTGGTAGTTCAAGTCGCGTTCTGACGGTGAAAACAACCGAAAAGTGTTTGTTAGGCTCAATGGGCTCTATAGACCATTTGGGAGTGTTAGTTGTTCATTTTGCGTTCTGACGGTGAAAACAGCCGGAAAATGTTTGTTAGGCTCAATGGGCTCTATAGACCATTTGGGAGTGTTAGTTGTTCATTTCGCGTTCTGACGGTGAAAACCACTGAAAAGTGTTTGTTAGGCTCAATGGGCTCTATAGACCACTTTGGAGAGTTGGTAGTTCATTTCGCGTTCTGACGGTGAAAACAACCGAAAAGTGTTTGTTAGGCTCAATGGGCTCTATAGACCATTGAGGAGTGTTAGTTGTTCATTTTGCGTTTTGATGGTGAAAACAACCGAAAAGTGTTTGTTAGGCTCAATGGGCTCTATAGACCATTTTAGAGTGTTGGTAGTTCATTTCGCGTTCTGACAGTGAAAACAACCGAAAAGTGTTTGTTAGGCTCAATGGGCTCTATAGACCATTTGGGAGTGTTAGTTGTTCATTTCGCGTTCTGACGGTGAAAACAACCGAAAAGTGTTTGTTAGGCTCAATGGGCTCCATATACCATTTTGGAGGGTTGGTAGTTCATTTCGCGTTCTGACGGTGAAAACAACCGAAAAGTGTTTGCTAGGCTCAGTGGGCTCTATAGACCATTTGGGAGTGTTAGTTGTTCATTTTGCGTTCTGACGGTGAAAACAGTCGAAAAATGTTTGTTAGGCTCAATGGGCTCTATAGACCATTTGGGAGTGTTAGTTGTTTATTTCGCGTTCTGACGGTGAAAACCACTGAAAAGTGTTTGTTAGGCTCAATGGGCTATATAGACCACTTTGGAGAGTTGGTAGTTCATTTCGCGTTCTGACGGTGAAAACAACCGAAAAGTGTTTGTTAGGCTCAATGGGCTCTATAGACCATTGAGGAGTGTTAGTTGTTCATTTTGCGTTTTGATGGTGAAAACAACCGAAAAGTGTTTGTTAGGCTCAATGGGCTCTATAGACCATTTTAGAGTGTTGGTAGTTCATTTCGCGTTCTGACAGTGAAAACAACCGAAAAGTGTTTGTTAGGCTTGAGCCTAACAAAATACCATTTGGGAGTGTTAGTTGTTCATTTCGCGTTCTGACGGTGAAAACAACCGAAAAGTGTTTGTTAGGC
>JBAIAA010001244.1:0-53921 GCA_037893245.1 Crossaster papposus | reverse complement strand
GAAATATGTAAAGGGAAAGAAGTGTGCATAAGAAATATGTAAAGGGAAAGAAGTGTGCATAAGAAATAAACACCTGATGTCGGAACAAGCCCTCGAGTTAAATATGTAAAGGGAAAGAAGTGTGCATAATAAATATGTAAAGGGAAAGAAGTGTGCATAAGAAATATGTAAAGGGAAAGAAGTGTGCATAAGAAATATGTAAAGGGAAAGAAGTGTGCATAAGAAATATGTAAAGGGAAAGAAGTGTGCATAAGAAATATGTAAAGGGAAAGAAGTGTGCATAAGAAATCTGTAAAGGGAAAGAAGTGTGCATAAGAAATAAACACCTGATGTCGGAACAAGCCCTCGAGTTAAATATGTAAAGGGAAAGAAGTGTGCATAATAAATATGTAAAGGGAAAGAAGTGTGCATAAGAAATATGTAAAGGGAAAGAAGTGTGCATAAGAAATATGTAAAGGGAAAGAAGTGTGCATAAGAAATATGTAAAGGGAAAGAAGTGTGCATAAGAAATATGTAAAGGGAAAGAAGTGTGCATAAGAAATATGTAAAGGGAAAGAAGTGTGCATAAGAAATATGTATAGGGAAAGAAGTGTGCATAAGAAATAAACACCTGATGTCGGAACAAGCCCTCGAGTTAAATATGTAAAGGGAAAGAAGTGTGCATAAGAAATATGTAAAGGGAAAGAGGTGTGCATAAGAAATATGTAAAGGGAAAGAAGTGTGCATAAGAAATATGTAAAGGGAAAGAAGTGTGCATAAGAAATATGTAAAGGGAAAGAAGTGTGCATAAGAAATATGTAAAGGGAAAGAAGTGTGCATAAGAAATATGTAAAGGGAAAGAAGTGTGCATAAGAAATATGTAAAGGGAAAGAAGTGTGCATAAGAAATATGTAAAGGGAAAGAAGTGTGCATAAGAAATATGTAAAGGGAAAGAAGTGTGCATAAGAAATATGTAAAGGGAAAGAAGTGTGCATAAGAAATATGTAAAGGGAAAGAAGTGTGCATAAGAAATATGTAAAGGGAAAGAAGTGTGCATAAGAAATATGTAAAGGGAAAGAAGTGTGCATAAGAAATATGTAAAGGGAAAGAAGTGTGCATAAGAAATATGTAAAGGGAAAGAAGTGTGCATAAGAAATAAACACATGATGTCGGAACAAGCCCTCGAGTTAAATATGTAAAGGGAAAGAAGTGTGCATAAGAAATATGTAAAGGGAAAGAAGTGTGCATAAGAAATATGTAAAGGGAAAGAAGTGTGCATAAGAAATATGTAAAGGGAAAGAAGTGTGCATAAGAAATATGTAAAGGGAAAGAAGTGTGCATAAGAAATATGTAAAGGGAAAGAAGTGTGCATAAGAAATATGTAAAGGGAAAGAAGTGTGCATAAGAAATATGTAAAGGGAAAGAAGTGTGCATAAGAAATAAACACCTGATGTCGGAACAAGCCCTCGAGTTAAATATGTAAAGGGAAAGAAGTGTGCATAAGAAATATGTAAAGGGAAAGAAGTGTGCATAAGAAATATGTAAAGGGAAAGAAGTGTGCATAAGAAATATGTAAAGGGAAAGAAGTGTGCATAAGAAATATGTAAAGGGAAAGAAGTGTGCATAAGAAATATGTGAAGGGAAAGAAGTGTGCATAAGAAATATGTAAAGGGAAAGAAGTGTGCATAAGAAATATGTAAAGGGAAAGAAGTGTGCATAAGAAATATGTAAAGGGAAAGAAGTGTGCATGAGAAATATGTAAAGGGAAAGAAGTGTGCATAAGAAATATGTAAAGGGAAAGAAGTGTGCATAAGAAATATGTAAAGGGAAAGAAGTGTGCATAAGAAATATGTAAAGGGAAAGAAGTGTGCATAAAAAATATGTAAAGGGAAAGAAGTGTGCATAAGAAATATGTAAAGGGAAAGAAGTGTGCATAAGAAATATGTAAAGGGAAAGAAGTGTGCATAAGAAATAAACACCTGATGTCGGAACAAGCCCTCGAGTTAAATATGTAAAGGGAAAGAAGTGTGCATAAGAAATATGTAAAGGGAAAGAAGTGTGCATAAGAAATATGTAAAGGGAAAGAAGTGTGCATAAGAAATATGTAAAGGGAAAGAAGTGTGCATAAGAAATATGTAAAGGGAAAGAAGTGTGCATAAGAAATATGTAAAGGGAAAGAAGTGTGCATAAGAAATATGTAAAGGGAAAGAAGTGTGCATAAGAAATATGTAAAGGGAAAGAAGTGTGCATAAGAAATATGTAAAGGGAAAGAAGTGTGCATAAGAAATATGTAAAGGGAAAGAAGTGTGCATAAGAAATATGTAAAGGGAAAGAAGTGTGCATAAGAAATATGTAAAGGGAAAGAAGTGTGCATAAGAAATATGTAAAGGGAAAGAAGTGTGCATAAGAAATAAACACCTGATGACTGAACAAGCCCTCGAGTTAAATATGTAAAGGGAAAGAAGTGTGCATAAGAAATATGTAAAGGGAAAGAAGTGTGCATAAGAAATATGTAAAGGGAAATAAGTGTGCATAAGAAATATGTAAAGGGAAAGAAGTGTGCATAAGAAATATGTAAAGGGAAAGAAGTGTGCATAAGAAATATGTAAAGGGAAAGAAGTGTGCATAAGAAATATGTAAAGGGAAAGAAGTGTGCATAAGAAATAAACACCTGATGACTGAACAAGCCCTCGAGTTAAATATGTAAAGGGAAAGAAGTGTGCATAAGAAATATGTAAAGGGAAAGAAGTGTGCATAAGAAATATGTAAAGGGAAATAAGTGTGCATAAGAAATATGTAAAGGGAAAGAAGTGTGCATAAGAAATATGTAAAGGGAAAGAAGTGTGCATAAGAAATATGTAAAGGGAAAGAAGTGTGCATAAGAAATATGTAAAGGGAAAGAAGTGTGCATAAGAAATATGTAAAGGGAAAGAAGTGTGCATAAGAAATAAACACCTGATGTCGGAACAAGCCCTCGAGGTAAATATGTAAAGGGAAAGAAGTATGCATAAGAAATATGTAAAGGGAAAGAAGTGTGCATAAGAAATATGTAAAGGGAAAGAAGTGTGCATAAGAAATATGTAAAGGGAAAGAAGTGTGCATAAGAAATATGTAAAGGGAAAGAAGTGTGCATAAGAAATATGTAAAGGGAAAGAAGTGTGCATAAGAATTATGTAAAGGGAAAGAAGTGTGCATAAGAAATATGTAAAGGGAAAGAAGTGTGCATAAGAAATATGTAAAGGGAAAGAAGTGTGCATAAGAAATATGTAAAGGGAAAGAAGTGTGCATAAGAAATATGTAAAGGGAAAGAAGTGTGCATAATAAATATGTAAAGGGAAAGAAGTGTGCATAAGAAATATGTAAAGGGAAAGAAGTGTACATAATAAATATGCAAAGGGAAAGAAGTGTGCATAAGAAATATGTAAAGGGAAAGAAGTGTGCATAAGAAATATGTAAAGGGAAAGAAGTGTGCATAAGAAATATGTAAAGGGAAAGAAGTGTGCATAAGAAATATGTAAAGGGAAAGAAGTGTGCATAAGAAATATGTAAAGGGAAAGAAGTGTGCATAAGAAATATGTAAAGGGAAAGAAGTGTGCATAAGAAATATGTAAAGGGAAAGAAGTGTGCATAAGAAATATGTAAAGGGAAAGAAGTGTGCATAAGAAATATGTAAAGGGAAAGAAGTGTGCATAAGAAATATGTAAAGGGAAAGAAGTGTGCATAAGAAATATGTAAAGGGAAAGAAGTGTGCATAAGAAATATGTAAAGGGAACGAAGTGTGCATAAGAAATATGTAAAGGGAAAGAAGTGTGCATAAGAAATATGTAAAGTGAAAGAAGTGTGCATAAGAAATATGTAAAGGGAAAGAAGTGTGCATAAGAAATATGTAAAGGGAAAGAAGTGTGCATAAGAAATATGTAAAGGGAAAGAAGTGTGCATAAGAAATATGTAAAGGGAAAGAAGTGTGCATAAGAAATATGTAAAGGGAAAGAAGTGTGCATAATGAAATATGTAAAGGGAAAGAAGTGTGCATAAGAAATATGTAAAGGGAAAGAAGTGTGCATAAGAAATATGTAAAGGGAAAGAAGTGTGCATAAGAAATATGTAAAGGGAAATAAGTGTGCATAAGAAATATGTAAAGGGAAATAAGTGTGCATAAGAAATATGTAAAGGGAAAGAAGTGTGCATAAGAAATATGTAAAGGGAAAGAAGTGTGCATAAGAAATAAACACCTGATGACTGAACAAGCCCTCGAGTTAAATATGTAAAGGGAAAGAAGTGTGCATAAGAAATATGTAAAGGGAAAGAAGTGTGCATAAGAAATATGTAAAGGGAAATAAGTGTGCATAAGAAATATGTAAAGGGAAAGAAGTGTGCATAAGAAATATGTAAAGGGAAAGAAGTGTGCATAAGAAATATGTAAAGGGAAAGAAGTGTGCATAAGAAATATGTAAAGGGAAAGAAGTGTGCATAAGAAATAAACACCTGATGACTGAACAAGCCCTCGAGTTAAATATGTAAAGGGAAAGAAGTGTGCATAAGAAATATGTAAAGGGAAAGAAGTGTGCATAAGAAATATGTAAAGGGAAATAAGTGTGCATAAGAAATATGTAAAGGGAAAGAAGTGTGCATAAGAAATATGTAAAGGGAAAGAAGTGTGCATAAGAAATATGTAAAGGGAAAGAAGTGTGCATAAGAAATATGTAAAGGGAAAGAAGTGTGCATAAGAAATATGTAAAGGGAAAGAAGTGTGCATAAGAAATAAACACCTGATGTCGGAACAAGCCCTCGAGGTAAATATGTAAAGGGAAAGAAGTATGCATAAGAAATATGTAAAGGGAAAGAAGTGTGCATAAGAAATATGTAAAGGGAAAGAAGTGTGCATAAGAAATATGTAAAGGGAAAGAAGTGTGCATAAGAAATATGTAAAGGGAAAGAAGTGTGCATAAGAAATATGTAAAGGGAAAGAAGTGTGCATAAGAAATATGTAAAGGGAAAGAAGTGTGCATAAGAAATATGTAAAGGGAAAGAAGTGTGCATAAGAAATATGTAAAGGGAAAGAAGTGTGCATAAGAAATATGTAAAGGGAAAGAAGTGTGCATAAGAAATATGTAAAGGGAAAGAAGTGTGCATAATAAATATGTAAAGGGAAAGAAGTGTGCATAAGAAATATGTAAAGGGAAAGAAGTGTACATAATAAATATGCAAAGGGAAAGAAGTGTGCATAAGAAATATGTAAAGGGAAAGAAGTGTGCATAAGAAATATGTAAAGGGAAAGAAGTGTGCATAAGAAATATGTAAAGGGAAAGAAGTGTGCATAAGAAATATGTAAAGGGAAAGAAGTGTGCATAAGAAATATGTGAAGGGAAAGAAGTGTGCATAAGAAATATGTAAAGGGAAAGAAGTGTGCATAAGAAATATGTAAAGGGAAATAAGTGTGCATAAGAAATATGTAAAGGGAAAGAAGTGTGCATAAGAAATATGTAAAGGGAAAGAAGTGTGCATAAGAAATAAACACCTGATGACTGAACAAGCCCTCGAGTTAAATATGTAAAGGGAAAGAAGTGTGCATAAGAAATATGTAAAGGGAAAGAAGTGTGCATAAGAAATATGTAAAGGGAAATAAGTGTGCATAAGAAATATGTAAAGGGAAAGAAGTGTGCATAAGAAATATGTAAAGGGAAAGAAGTGTGCATAAGAAATATGTAAAGGGAAAGAAGTGTGCATAAGAAATATGTAAAGGGAAAGAAGTGTGCATAAGAAATAAACACCTGATGACTGAACAAGCCCTCGAGTTAAATATGTAAAGGGAAAGAAGTGTGCATAAGAAATATGTAAAGGGAAAGAAGTGTGCATAAGAAATATGTAAAGGGAAATAAGTGTGCATAAGAAATATGTAAAGGGAAAGAAGTGTGCATAAGAAATATGTAAAGGGAAAGAAGTGTGCATAAGAAATATGTAAAGGGAAAGAAGTGTGCATAAGAAATATGTAAAGGGAAAGAAGTGTGCATAAGAAATATGTAAAGGGAAAGAAGTGTGCATAAGAAATAAACACCTGATGTCGGAACAAGCCCTCGAGGTAAATATGTAAAGGGAAAGAAGTATGCATAAGAAATATGTAAAGGGAAAGAAGTGTGCATAAGAAATATGTAAAGGGAAAGAAGTGTGCATAAGAAATATGTAAAGGGAAAGAAGTGTGCATAAGAAATATGTAAAGGGAAAGAAGTGTGCATAAGAAATATGTAAAGGGAAAGAAGTGTGCATAAGAAATATGTAAAGGGAAAGAAGTGTGCATAAGAAATATGTAAAGGGAAAGAAGTGTGCATAAGAAATATGTAAAGGGAAAGAAGTGTGCATAAGAAATATGTAAAGGGAAAGAAGTGTGCATAAGAAATATGTAAAGGGAAAGAAGTGTGCATAATAAATATGTAAAGGGAAAGAAGTGTGCATAAGAAATATGTAAAGGGAAAGAAGTGTACATAATAAATATGCAAAGGGAAAGAAGTGTGCATAAGAAATATGTAAAGGGAAAGAAGTGTGCATAAGAAATATGTAAAGGGAAAGAAGTGTGCATAAGAAATATGTAAAGGGAAAGAAGTGTGCATAAGAAATATGTAAAGGGAAAGAAGTGTGCATAAGAAATATGTGAAGGGAAAGAAGTGTGCATAAGAAATATGTAAAGGGAAAGAAGTGTGCATAAGAAATATGTAAAGGGAAAGAAGTGTGCATAAGAAATATGTAAAGGGAAAGAAGTGTGCATGAGAAATATGTAAAGGGAAAGAAGTGTGCATAAGAAATATGTAAAGGGAAAGAAGTGTGCATAAGAAATATGTAAAGGGAAAGAAGTGTGCATAAGAAATATGTAAAGGGAAAGAAGTGTGCATAAAAAATATGTAAAGGGAAAGAAGTGTGCATAAGAAATATGTAAAGGGAAAGAAGTGTGCATAAGAAATATGTAAAGGGAAAGAAGTGTGCATAAGAAATAAACACCTGATGTCGGAACAAGCCCTCGAGTTAAATATGTAAAGGGAAAGAAGTGTGCATAAGAAATATGTAAAGGGAAAGAAGTGTGCATAAGAAATATGTAAAGGGAAAGAAGTGTGCATAAGAAATATGTAAAGGGAAAGAAGTGTGCATAAGAAATATGTAAAGGGAAAGAAGTGTGCATAAGAAATATGTAAAGGGAAAGAAGTGTGCATAAGAAATATGTAAAGGGAAAGAAGTGTGCATAAGAAATATGTAAAGGGAAAGAAGTGTGCATAAGAAATATGTAAAGGGAAAGAAGTGTGCATAAGAAATATGTAAAGGGAAAGAAGTGTGCATAAGAAATATGTAAAGGGAAAGAAGTGTGCATAAGAAATATGTAAAGGGAAAGAAGTGTGCATAAGAAATATGTAAAGGGAAAGAAGTGTGCATAAGAAATAAACACCTGATGACTGAACAAGCCCTCGAGTTAAATATGTAAAGGGAAAGAAGTGTGCATAAGAAATATGTAAAGGGAAAGAAGTGTGCATAAGAAATATGTAAAGGGAAATAAGTGTGCATAAGAAATATGTAAAGGGAAAGAAGTGTGCATAAGAAATATGTAAAGGGAAAGAAGTGTGCATAAGAAATATGTAAAGGGAAAGAAGTGTGCATAAGAAATATGTAAAGGGAAAGAAGTGTGCATAAGAAATAAACACCTGATGACTGAACAAGCCCTCGAGTTAAATATGTAAAGGGAAAGAAGTGTGCATAAGA
This sequence comes from Crossaster papposus, assembly GCA_037893245.1. Lineage (NCBI taxonomy): Eukaryota > Metazoa > Echinodermata > Asteroidea > Velatida > Solasteridae > Crossaster > Crossaster papposus. The sequence goes on along the minus strand of JBAIAA010001244.1, from coordinate 46,202 downwards.
AATATGTAAAGGGAAAGAAGTGTGCATAAGAAATATGTAAAGGGAAATAAGTGTGCATAAGAAATATGTAAAGGGAAAGAAGTGTGCATAAGAAATATGTAAAGGGAAAGAAGTGTGCATAAGAAATATGTAAAGGGAAAGAAGTGTGCATAAGAAATATGTAAAGGGAAAGAAGTGTGCATAAGAAATATGTAAAGGGAAAGAAGTGTGCATAAGAAATAAACACCTGATGTCGGAACAAGCCCTCGAGGTAAATATGTAAAGGGAAAGAAGTATGCATAAGAAATATGTAAAGGGAAAGAAGTGTGCATAAGAAATATGTAAAGGGAAAGAAGTGTGCATAAGAAATATGTAAAGGGAAAGAAGTGTGCATAAGAAATATGTAAAGGGAAAGAAGTGTGCATAAGAAATATGTAAAGGGAAAGAAGTGTGCATAAGAATTATGTAAAGGGAAAGAAGTGTGCATAAGAAATATGTAAAGGGAAAGAAGTGTGCATAAGAAATATGTAAAGGGAAAGAAGTGTGCATAAGAAATATGTAAAGGGAAAGAAGTGTGCATAAGAAATATGTAAAGGGAAAGAAGTGTGCATAATAAATATGTAAAGGGAAAGAAGTGTGCATAAGAAATATGTAAAGGGAAAGAAGTGTACATAATAAATATGCAAAGGGAAAGAAGTGTGCATAAGAAATATGTAAAGGGAAAGAAGTGTGCATAAGAAATATGTAAAGGGAAAGAAGTGTGCATAAGAAATATGTAAAGGGAAAGAAGTGTGCATAAGAAATATGTAAAGGGAAAGAAGTGTGCATAAGAAATATGTAAAGGGAAAGAAGTGTGCATAAGAAATATGTAAAGGGAAAGAAGTGTGCATAAGAAATATGTAAAGGGAAAGAAGTGTGCATAAGAAATATGTAAAGGGAAAGAAGTGTGCATAAGAAATATGTAAAGGGAAAGAAGTGTGCATAAGAAATATGTAAAGGGAAAGAAGTGTGCATAAGAAATATGTAAAGGGAAAGAAGTGTGCATAAGAAATATGTAAAGGGAACGAAGTGTGCATAAGAAATATGTAAAGGGAAAGAAGTGTGCATAAGAAATATGTAAAGTGAAAGAAGTGTGCATAAGAAATATGTAAAGGGAAAGAAGTGTGCATAAGAAATATGTAAAGGGAAAGAAGTGTGCATAAGAAATATGTAAAGGGAAAGAAGTGTGCATAAGAAATATGTAAAGGGAAAGAAGTGTGCATAAGAAATATGTAAAGGGAAAGAAGTGTGCATAATGAAATATGTAAAGGGAAAGAAGTGTGCATAAGAAATATGTAAAGGGAAAGAAGTGTGCATAAGAAATATGTAAAGGGAAAGAAGTGTGCATAAGAAATATGTAAAGGGAAATAAGTGTGCATAAGAAATATGTAAAGGGAAATAAGTGTGCATAAGAAATATGTAAAGGGAAAGAAGTGTGCATAAGAAATATGTAAAGGGAAAGAAGTGTGCATAAGAAATAAACACCTGATGACTGAACAAGCCCTCGAGTTAAATATGTAAAGGGAAAGAAGTGTGCATAAGAAATATGTAAAGGGAAAGAAGTGTGCATAAGAAATATGTAAAGGGAAATAAGTGTGCATAAGAAATATGTAAAGGGAAAGAAGTGTGCATAAGAAATATGTAAAGGGAAAGAAGTGTGCATAAGAAATATGTAAAGGGAAAGAAGTGTGCATAAGAAATATGTAAAGGGAAAGAAGTGTGCATAAGAAATAAACACCTGATGACTGAACAAGCCCTCGAGTTAAATATGTAAAGGGAAAGAAGTGTGCATAAGAAATATGTAAAGGGAAAGAAGTGTGCATAAGAAATATGTAAAGGGAAATAAGTGTGCATAAGAAATATGTAAAGGGAAAGAAGTGTGCATAAGAAATATGTAAAGGGAAAGAAGTGTGCATAAGAAATATGTAAAGGGAAAGAAGTGTGCATAAGAAATATGTAAAGGGAAAGAAGTGTGCATAAGAAATATGTAAAGGGAAAGAAGTGTGCATAAGAAATAAACACCTGATGTCGGAACAAGCCCTCGAGGTAAATATGTAAAGGGAAAGAAGTATGCATAAGAAATATGTAAAGGGAAAGAAGTGTGCATAAGAAATATGTAAAGGGAAAGAAGTGTGCATAAGAAATATGTAAAGGGAAAGAAGTGTGCATAAGAAATATGTAAAGGGAAAGAAGTGTGCATAAGAAATATGTAAAGGGAAAGAAGTGTGCATAAGAAATATGTAAAGGGAAAGAAGTGTGCATAAGAAATATGTAAAGGGAAAGAAGTGTGCATAAGAAATATGTAAAGGGAAAGAAGTGTGCATAAGAAATATGTAAAGGGAAAGAAGTGTGCATAAGAAATATGTAAAGGGAAAGAAGTGTGCATAATAAATATGTAAAGGGAAAGAAGTGTGCATAAGAAATATGTAAAGGGAAAGAAGTGTACATAATAAATATGCAAAGGGAAAGAAGTGTGCATAAGAAATATGTAAAGGGAAAGAAGTGTGCATAAGAAATATGTAAAGGGAAAGAAGTGTGCATAAGAAATATGTAAAGGGAAAGAAGTGTGCATAAGAAATATGTAAAGGGAAAGAAGTGTGCATAAGAAATATGTAAAGGGAAAGAAGTGTGCATAAGAAATATGTAAAGGGAAAGAAGTGTGCATAAGAAATATGTAAAGGGAAAGAAGTGTGCATAAGAAATATGTAAAGGGAAAGAAGTGTGCATAAGAAATATGTAAAGGGAAAGAAGTGTGCATAAGAAATATGTAAAGGGAAAGAAGTGTGCATAAGAAATATGTAAAGGGAAAGAAGTGTGCATAAGAAATATGTAAAGGGAAAGAAGTGTGCATAAGAAATATGTAAAGGGAAAGAAGTGTGCATAAGAAATATGTAAAGGGAAAGAAGTGTGCATAAGAAATATGTAAAGGGAAAGAAGTGTGCATAAGAAATATGTAAAGGGAAAGAAGTGTGCATAAGAAATAGTAAAGGGAAAGAAGTGTGCATAAGAAATATGTAAAGGGAAAGAAGTGTGCATAAGAAATATGTAAAGGGAAAGAAGTGTGCATAAGAAATATGTAAAGGGAAAGAAGTGTGCATAAGAAATATGTAAAGGGAAAGAAGTGTGCATAAGAAATATGTAAAGGGAAAGAAGTGTGCATAAGAAATATGTAAAGGGAAATAAGTGTGCATAAGAAATATGTAAAGGGAAATAAGTGTGCATAAGAAATATGTAAAGGGAAAGAAGTGTGCATAAGAAATATGTAAAGGGAAAGAAGTGTGCATAAGAAATATGTAAAGGGAAAGAAGTGTGCATAAGAAATATGTAAAGGGAAAGAAGTGTGCATAAGAAATATGTAAAGGGAAAGAAGTGTGCATAAGAAATATGTAAAGGGAAAGAAGTGTGCATAAGAAATAAACACCTGATGTCGGAACAAGCCCTCGAGTTAAATATGTAAAGGGAAAGAAGTGTGCATAAGAAATATGTAAAGGGAAAGAAGTGTGCATAAGAAATATGTAAAGGGAAAGAAGTGTGCATAAGAAATATGTAAAGGGAAAGAAGTGTGCATAAGAAATATGTAAAGCGAAAGAAGTGTGGATAAGAAATATGTAAAGGGAAAGAAGTGTGCATAAGAAATATGTAAAGGGAAAGAAGTGTGCATAAGAAATATGTAAAGGGAAAGAAGTGTGCATAAGAAATATGTAAAGGGAAAGAAGTGTGCATAAGAAATATGTAAAGGGAAAGAAGTGTGCATAAGAAATATGTAAAGGGAAAGAAGTGTGCATAAGAAATAAACACCTGATGTCGGAACAAGCCCTCGAGTTAAATATGTAAAGGGAAAGAAGTGTGCATAAGAAATATGTAAAGGGAAATAAGTGTGCATAAGAAATATGTAAAGGGAAAGAAGTGTGCATAAGAAATATGTAAAGGGAAAGAAGTGTGCATAAGAAATAAACACCTGATGTCGGAACAAGCCCTCGAGTTAAATATGTAAACGGAAAGAAGTGTGCATAAGAAATATGTAAAGGGAAAGAAGTGTGCATAAGAAATATGTAAAGGGAAAGAAGTGTGCATAAGAAATATGTAAAGGGAAATAAGTGTGCATAAGAAATATGTAAAGGGAAAGAAGTGTGCATAAGAAATATGTAAAGGGAAAGAAGTGTGCATAAGAAATATGTAAAGGGAAAGAAGTGTGCATAAGAAATATGTAAAGGGAAAGAAGTGTGCATAAGAAATATGTAAAGGGAAAGAAGTGTGCATAAGAAATATGTAAAGGGAAGGAAGTGTGCATAAGAAATATGTAAAGGGAAAGAAGTGTGCATAAGAAATATGTAAAGGGAAAGAAGTGTGCATAAGAAATATGTAAAGGGAAAGAAGTGTGCATAAGAAATATGTAAAGGGAAATAAGTGTGCATAAGAAATATGTAAAGGGAAAGAAGTGTGCATAAGAAATATGTAAAGGGAAAGAAGTGTGCATAAGAAATATGTAAAGGGAAAGAAGTGTGCATAAGAAATATGTAAAGGGAAAGAAGTGTGCATAAGAAATAAACACCTGATGTCGGAACAAGCCCTCGAGTTAAATATGTAAAGGGAAAGAAGTATGCATAAGAAATATGTAAAGGGAAAGAAGTGTGCATAAGAAATATGTAAAGGGAAAGAAGTGTGCATAAGAAATATGTAAAGGGAAAGAAGTGTGCATAAGAAATATGTAAAGGGAAAGAAGTGTGCATAAGAAATATGTAAAGGGAAAGAAGTGTGCATAAGAAATATGTAAAGGGAAAGAAGTGTGCATAAGAAATATGTAAAGGGAAAGAAGTGTGCATAAGAAATATGTAAAGGGAAAGAAGTGTGCATAAGAAATATGTAAAGGGAAAGAAGTGTGCATAAGAAATATGTAAAGGGAAAGAAGTGTGCATAAGAAATATGTAAAGGGAAAGAAGTGTGCATAAGAAATATGTAAAGGGAAAGAGGTGTGCATAAGAAATATGTAAAGGGAAAGAAGTGTGCATAAGAAATATGTAAAGGGAAAGAAGTGTGCATAAGAAATATGTAAAGGGAAAGAAGTGTGCATAAGAAATATGTAAAGGGAAAGAAGTGTGCATAAGAAATATGTAAAGGGAAATAAGTGTGCATAAGAAATATGTAAAGGGAAAGAAGTGTGCATAAGAAATATGTAAAGGGAAAGAAGTGTGCATAAGAAATATGTAAAGGGAAAGAAGTGTGCATAAGAAATATGTAAAGGGAAAGAAGTGTGCATAAGAAATATGTAAAGGGAAAGAAGTGTGCATAAGAAATATGTAAAGGGAAAGAAGTGTGCAAAAGAAATATGTAAAGGGAAAGAAGTGTGCATAAGAAATATGTAAAGGGAAAGAAGTGTGCATAAGAAATATGTAAAGGGAAAGAAGTGTGCATAAGAAATATGTAAAGGGAAAGAAGTGTGCATAAGAAATATGTAAAGGGAAAGAAGTGTGCATAAGAAATATGTAAAGGGAAAGAAGTGTGCATAAGAAATATGTAAAGGGAAAGAAGTGTGCATAAGAAATATGTAAAGGGAAAGAAGTGTGCATAAGAAATATGTATAGGGAAAGAAGTGTGCATAAGAAATAAACACCTGATGTCGGAACAAGCCCTCGAGTTAAATATGTAAAGGGAAAGAAGTGTGCATAAGAAATATGTAAAGGGAAAGAGGTGTGCATAAGAAATATGTAAAGGGAAAGAAGTGTGCATAAGAAATATGTAAAGGGAAAGAAGTGTGCATAAGAAATATGTAAAGGGAAAGAAGTGTGCATAAGAAATATGTAAAGGGAAAGAAGTGTGCATAAGAAATATGTAAAGGGAAAGAAGTGTGCATAAGAAATATGTAAAGGGAAAGAAGTGTGCATAAGAAATATGTAAAGGGAAAGAAGTGTGCATAAGAAATATGTAAAGGGAAAGAAGTGTGCATAAGAAATATGTAAAGGGAAAGAAGTGTGCATAAGAAATATGTAAAGGGAAAGAAGTGTGCATAAGAAATATGTAAAGGGAAAGAAGTGTGCATAAGAAATATGTAAAGGGAAAGAAGTGTGCATGAGAAATATGTAAAGGGAAAGAAGTGTGCATAAGAAATATGTAAAGGGAAGGAAGTGTGCATAAGAAATATGTAAAGGGAAAGAAGTGTGCATAAGAAATATGTAAAGGGAAAGAAGTGTGCATAAGAAATATGTAAAGGGAAAGAAGTGTGCATAAGAAATATGTAAAGGGAAAGAAGTGTGCATAAGAAATAAACACCTGATGACTGAACAAGCCCTCGAGTTAAATATGTAAAGGGAAAGAAGTGTGCATAAGAAATATGTAAAGGGAAAGAAGTGTGCATAAGAAATATGTAAAGGGAAATAAGTGTGCATAAGAAATATGTAAAGGGAAAGAAGTGTGCATAAGAAATATGTAAAGGGAAAGAAGTGTGCATAAGAAATATGTAAAGGGAAAGAAGTGTGCATAAGAAATATGTAAAGGGAAAGAAGTGTGCATAAGAAATAAACACCTGATGACTGAACAAGCCCTCGAGTTAAATATGTAAAGGGAAAGAAGTGTGCATAAGAAATATGTAAAGGGAAAGAAGTGTGCATAAGAAATATGTAAAGGGAAAGAAGTGTGCATAAGAAATAAACACCTGATGACTGAACAAGCCCTCGAGTTAAATATGTAAAGGGAAAGAAGTGTGCATAAGAAATATGTAAAGGGAAAGAAGTGTGCATAAGAAATATGTAAAGGGAAAGAAGTGTGCATAAGAAATATGTAAAGGGAAAGAAGTGTGCATAAGAAATATGTAAAGGGAAAGAAGTGTGCATAAGAAATATGTAAAGGGAAAGAAGTGTGCATAAGAAATATGTAAAGGGAAAGAAGTGTGCATAAGAAATATGTAAAGGGAAAGAAGTGTGCATAAGAAATATGTAAAGGGAAAGAAGTGTGCATAAGAAATAAACACATGATGTCGGAACAAGCCCTCGAGTTAAATATGTAAAGGGAAAGAAGTGTGCATAAGAAATATGTAAAGGGAAAGAAGTGTGCATAAGAAATATGTAAAGGGAAAGAAGTGTGCATAAGAAATATGTAAAGGGAAAGAAGTGTGCATAAGAAATATGTAAAGGGAAAGAAGTGTGCATAAGAAATATGTAAAGGGAAAGAAGTGTGCATAAGAAATATGTAAAGGGAAAGAAGTGTGCATAAGAAATATGTAAAGGGAAAGAAGTGTGCATAAGAAATAAACACCTGATGTCGGAACAAGCCCTCGAGTTAAATATGTAAAGGGAAAGAAGTGTGCATAAGAAATATGTAAAGGGAAAGAAGTGTGCATAAGAAATATGTAAAGGGAAAGAAGTGTGCATAAGAAATATGTAAAGGGAAAGAAGTGTGCATAAGAAATATGTAAAGGGAAAGAAGTGTGCATAAGAAATATGTAAAGGGAAAGAAGTGTGCATAAGAAATATGTAAAGGGAAAGAAGTGTGCATAAGAAATATGTAAAGGGAAAGAAGTGTGCATAAGAAATATGTAAAGGGAAAGAAGTGTGCATAAGAAATATGTAAAGGGAAAGAAGTGTGCATAAGAAATATGTAAAGGGAAAGAAGTGTGCATGAGAAATATGTAAAGGGAAAGAAGTGTGCATAAGAAATATGTAAAGGGAAGGAAGTGTGCATAAGAAATATGTAAAGGGAAAGAAGTGTGCATAAGAAATATGTAAAGGGAAAGAAGTGTGCATAAAAAATATGTAAAGGGAAAGAAGTGTGCATAAGAAATATGTAAAGGGAAAGAAGTGTGCATAAGAAATATGTAAAGGGAAAGAAGTGTGCATAAGAAATAAACACCTGATGTCGGAACAAGCCCTCGAGTTAAATATGTAAAGGGAAAGAAGTGTGCATAAGAAATATGTAAAGGGAAAGAAGTGTGCATAAGAAATATGTAAAGGGAAAGAAGTGTGCATAAGAAATATGTAAAGGGAAAGAAGTGTGCATAAGAAATATGTAAAGGGAAAGAAGTGTGCATAAGAAATATGTAAAGGGAAAGAAGTGTGCATAAGAAATATGTAAAGGGAAAGAAGTGTGCATAAGAAATATGTAAAGGGAAAGAAGTGTGCATAAGAAATATGTAAAGGGAAAGAAGTGTGCATAAGAAATATGTAAAGGGAAAGAAGTGTGCATAAGAAATATGTAAAGGGAAAGAAGTGTGCATAAGAAATATGTAAAGGGAAAGAAGTGTGCATAAGAAATATGTAAAGGGAAAGAAGTGTGCATAAGAAATATGTAAAGGGAAAGAAGTGTGCATAAGAAATAAACACCTGATGACTGAACAAGCCCTCGAGTTAAATATGTAAAGGGAAAGAAGTGTGCATAAGAAATATGTAAAGGGAAAGAAGTGTGCATAAGAAATATGTAAAGGGAAATAAGTGTGCATAAGAAATATGTAAAGGGAAAGAAGTGTGCATAAGAAATATGTAAAGGGAAAGAAGTGTGCATAAGAAATATGTAAAGGGAAAGAAGTGTGCATAAGAAATATGTAAAGGGAAAGAAGTGTGCATAAGAAATAAACACCTGATGACTGAACAAGCCCTCGAGTTAAATATGTAAAGGGAAAGAAGTGTGCATAAGAAATATGTAAAGGGAAAGAAGTGTGCATAAGAAATATGTAAAGGGAAATAAGTGTGCATAAGAAATATGTAAAGGGAAAGAAGTGTGCATAAGAAATATGTAAAGGGAAAGAAGTGTGCATAAGAAATATGTAAAGGGAAAGAAGTGTGCATAAGAAATATGTAAAGGGAAAGAAGTGTGCATAAGAAATATGTAAAGGGAAAGAAGTGTGCATAAGAAATAAACACCTGATGTCGGAACAAGCCCTCGAGGTAAATATGTAAAGGGAAAGAAGTATGCATAAGAAATATGTAAAGGGAAAGAAGTGTGCATAAGAAATATGTAAAGGGAAAGAAGTGTGCATAAGAAATATGTAAAGGGAAAGAAGTGTGCATAAGAAATATGTAAAGGGAAAGAAGTGTGCATAAGAAATATGTAAAGGGAAAGAAGTGTGCATAAGAAATATGTAAAGGGAAAGAAGTGTGCATAAGAAATATGTAAAGGGAAAGAAGTGTGCATAAGAAATATGTAAAGGGAAAGAAGTGTGCATAAGAAATATGTAAAGGGAAAGAAGTGTGCATAAGAAATATGTAAAGGGAAAGAAGTGTGCATAATAAATATGTAAAGGGAAAGAAGTGTGCATAAGAAATATGTAAAGGGAAAGAAGTGTACATAATAAATATGCAAAGGGAAAGAAGTGTGCATAAGAAATATGTAAAGGGAAAGAAGTGTGCATAAGAAATATGTAAAGGGAAAGAAGTGTGCATAAGAAATATGTAAAGGGAAAGAAGTGTGCATAAGAAATATGTAAAGGGAAAGAAGTGTGCATAAGAAATATGTAAAGGGAAAGAAGTGTGCATAAGAAATATGTAAAGGGAAAGAAGTGTGCATAAGAAATATGTAAAGGGAAAGAAGTGTGCATAAGAAATATGTAAAGGGAAAGAAGTGTGCATAAGAAATATGTAAAGGGAAAGAAGTGTGCATAAGAAATATGTAAAGGGAAAGAAGTGTGCATAAGAAATATGTAAAGGGAAAGAAGTGTGCATAAGAAATATGTAAAGGGAACGAAGTGTGCATAAGAAATATGTAAAGGGAAAGAAGTGTGCATAAGAAATATGTAAAGGGAAAGAAGTGTGCATAAGAAATATGTAAAGGGAAAGAAGTGTGCATAAGAAATATGTAAAGGGAAAGAAGTGTGCATAAGAAATATGTAAAGGGAAAGAAGTGTGCATAAGAAATATGTAAAGGGAAAGAAGTGTGCATAAGAAATATGTAAAGGGAAAGAAGTGTGCATAATGAAATATGTAAAGGGAAAGAAGTGTGCATAAGAAATATGTAAAGGGAAAGAAGTGTGCATAAGAAATATGTAAAGGGAAAGAAGTGTGCATAAGAAATATGTAAAGGGAAATAAGTGTGCATAAGAAATATGTAAAGGGAAATAAGTGTGCATAAGAAATATGTAAAGGGAAAGAAGTGTGCATAAGAAATATGTAAAGGGAAAGAAGTGTGCATAAGAAATATGTAAAGGGAAAGAAGTGTGCATAAGAAATATGTAAAGGGAAAGAAGTGTGCATAAGAAATATGTAAAGGGAAAGAAGTGTGCATAAGAAATATGTAAAGGGAAAGAAGTGTGCATAAGAAATAAACACCTGATGTCGGAACAAGCCCTCGAGTTAAATATGTAAAGGGAAAGAAGTGTGCATAAGAAATATGTAAAGGGAAAGAAGTGTGCATAAGAAATATGTAAAGGGAAAGAAGTGTGCATAAGAAATATGTAAAGGGAAAGAAGTGTGCATAAGAAATATGTAAAGGGAAAGAAGTGTGGATAAGAAATATGTAAAGGGAAAGAAGTGTGCATAAGAAATATGTAAAGGGAAAGAAGTGTGCATAAGAAATATGTAAAGGGAAAGAAGTGTGCATAAGAAATATGTAAAGGGAAAGAAGTGTGCATAAGAAATATGTAAAGGGAAAGAAGTGTGCATAAGAAATATGTAAAGGGAAAGAAGTGTGCATAAGAAATAAACACCTGATGTCGGAACAAGCCCTCGAGTTAAATATGTAAAGGGAAAGAAGTGTGCATAAGAAATATGTAAAGGGAAAGAAGTGTGCATAAGAAATATGTAAAGGGAAAGAAGTGTGCATAAGAAATATGTAAAGGGAAAGAAGTGTGCATACGAAATAAACACCTGATGTCGGAACAAGCCCTCGAGTTAAATATGTAAACGGAAAGAAGTGTGCATAAGAAATATGTAAAGGGAAAGAAGTGTGCATAAGAAATATGTAAAGGGAAAGAAGTGTGCATAAGAAATATGTAAAGGGAAATAAGTGTGCATAAGAAATATGTAAAGGGAAAGAAGTGTGCATAAGAAATATGTAAAGGGAAAGAAGTGTGCATAAGAAATATGTAAAGGGAAAGAAGTGTGCATAAGAAATATGTAAAGGGAAAGAAGTGTGCATAAGAAATATGTAAAGGGAAAGAAGTGTGCATAAGAAATATGTAAAGGGAAGGAAGTGTGCATAAGAAATATGTAAAGGGAAAGAAGTGTGCATAAGAAATATGTAAAGGGAAAGAAGTGTGCATAAGAAATATGTAAAGGGAAAGAAGTGTGCATAAGAAATATGTAAAGGGAAATAAGTGTGCATAAGAAATATGTAAAGGGAAAGAAGTGTGCATAAGAAATATGTAAAGGGAAAGAAGTGTGCATAAGAAATATGTAAAGGGAAAGAAGTGTGCATAAGAAATATGTAAAGGGAAAGAAGTGTGCATAAGAAATAAACACCTGATGTCGGAACAAGCCCTCGAGTTAAATATGTAAAGGGAAAGAAGTATGCATAAGAAATATGTAAAGGGAAAGAAGTGTGCATAAGAAATATGTAAAGGGAAAGAAGTGTGCATAAGAAATATGTAAAGGGAAAGAAGTGTGCATAAGAAATATGTAAAGGGAAAGAAGTGTGCATAAGAAATATGTAAAGGGAAAGAAGTGTGCATAAGAAATATGTAAAGGGAAAGAAGTGTGCATAAGAAATATGTAAAGGGAAAGAAGTGTGCATAAGAAATATGTAAAGGGAAAGAAGTGTGCATAAGAAATATGTAAAGGGAAAGAAGTGTGCATAAGAAATATGTAAAGGGAAAGAAGTGTGCATAAGAAATATGTAAAGGGAAAGAAGTGTGCATAAGAAATATGTAAAGGGAAAGAGGTGTGCATAAGAAATATGTAAAGGGAAAGAAGTGTGCATAAGAAATATGTAAAGGGAAAGAAGTGTGCATAAGAAATATGTAAAGGGAAAGAAGTGTGCATAAGAAATATGTAAAGGGAAAGAAGTGTGCATAAGAAATATGTAAAGGGAAATAAGTGTGCATAAGAAATATGTAAAGGGAAAGAAGTGTGCATAAGAAATATGTAAAGGGAAAGAAGTGTGCATAAGAAATATGTAAAGGGAAAGAAGTGTGCATAAGAAATATGTAAAGGGAAAGAAGTGTGCATAAGAAATATGTAAAGGGAAAGAAGTGTGCATAAGAAATATGTAAAGGGAAAGAAGTGTGCAAAAGAAATATGTAAAGGGAAAGAAGTGTGCATAAGAAATATGTAAAGGGAAAGAAGTGTGCATAAGAAATATGTAAAGGGAAAGAAGTGTGCATAAGAAATATGTAAAGGGAAAGAAGTGTGCATAAGAAATATGTAAAGGGAAAGAAGTGTGCATAAGAAATATGTAAAGGGAAAGAAGTGTGCATAAGAAATATGTAAAGGGAAAGAAGTGTGCATAAGAAATATGTAAAGGGAAAGAAGTGTGCATAATAAATATGTAAAGGGAAAGAAGTGTGCATAAGAAATATGTAAAGGGAAAGAAGTGTTCATAAGAAATATGTAAAGGGAAAGAAGTGTGCATAAGAAATATGTAAAGGGAAAGAAGTGTGCATAAGAAATATGTAAAGGGAAAGAAGTGTGCATAAGAAATATGTAAAGGGAAAGAAGTGTGCATAAGAAATATGTAAAGGGAAAGAAGTGTGCATAATAAATATGTAAAGGGAAAGAAGTGTGCATAAGAAATATGTAAAGGGAAAGAAGTGTGCATAAGAAATATGTAAAGGGAAAGAAGTGTGCATAAGAAATATGTAAAGGGAAAGAAGTGTGCATAAGAAATATGTAAAGGGAAAGAAGTGTGCATAAGAAATATGTAAAGGGAAAGAAGTGTGCATAAGAAATATGTAAAGGGAAAGAAGTGTGCATAAGAAATATGTAAAGGGAAAGAAGTGTGCATAAGAAATATGTAAAGGGAAAGAAGTGTGCATAAGAAATATGTAAAGGGAAAGAAGTGTGCATAAGAAATATGTAAAGGGAAAGAAGTGTGCATAAGAAATATGTAAAGGGAAAGAAGTGTGCATAAGAAATATGTAAAGGGAAAGAAGTGTGCATAAGAAATATGTAAAGGGAAAGAAGTGTGCATAAGAAATATGTAAAGGGAAAGAAGTGTGCATAAGAAATAAACACCTGATGTCGGAACAAGCCCTCGAGTTAAATATGTAAAGGGAAAGAAGTGTGCATAAGAAATATGTAAAGGGAAAGAAGTGTGCATAAGAAATATGTAAAGGGAAAGAAGTGTGCATAAGAAATATGTAAAGGGAAAGAAGTGTGCATAAGAAATATGTAAAGGGAAAGAAGTGTGCATAAGAAATATGTAAAGGGAAAGAAGTGTGCATAAGAAATATGTAAAGGGAAAGAAGTGTGCATAAGAAATATGTAAAGGGAAAGAAGTGTGCATAAGAAATATGTAAAGGGAAAGAAGTGTGCATAAGAAATATGTAAAGGGAAAGAAGTGTGCATAAGAAATATGTAAAGGGAAAGAAGTGTGCATAAGAAATAAACACCTGATGTCGGAACAAGCCCTCGAGTTAAATATGTAAAGGGAAAGAAGTGTGCATAAGAAATATGTAAAGGGAAAGAAGTGTGCATAAGAAATATGTAAAGGGAAAGAAGTGTGCATAAGAAATAAACACCTGATGTCGGAACAAGCCCTCGAGTTAAATATGTAAAGGGAAAGAAGTGTGCATAAGAAATATGTAAAGGGAAAGAAGTGTGCATAAGAAATATGTAAAGGGAAAGAAGTGTGCATAAGAAATATGTAAAGGGAAAGAAGTGTGCATAAGAAATATGTAAAGGGAAAGAAGTGTGCATAAGAAATATGTAAAGGGAAAGAAGTGTGCATAAGAAATATGTAAAGGGAAAGAAGTGTGCATAAGAAATATGTAAAGGGAAAGAAGTGTGCATAAGAAATATGTAAAGGGAAAGAAGTGTGCATAAGAAATATGTAAAGGGAAAGAAGTGTGCATAAGAAATATGTAAAGGGAAAGAAGTGTGCATAAGAAATATGTAAAGGGAAAGAAGTGTGCATAAGAAATTTGTAAAGGGAAAGAAGTGTGCATAAGAAATATGTAAAGGGAAAGAAGTGTGCATAAGAAATATGTAAAGGGAAAGAAGTGTGCATAAGAAATATGTAAAGGGAAAGAAGTGTGCATAAGAAATATGTAAAGGGAAAGAAGTGTGCATAAGAAATATGTAAAGGGAAAGAAGTGTGCATAAGAAATAAACACCTGATGTCGGAACAAGCCCTCGAGTTAAATATGTAAAGGGAAAGAAGTATGCATCAGAAATATGTAAAGGGAAAGAAGTGTGCATAAGAAATATGTAAAGGGAAAGAAGTGTGCATAAGAAATATGTAAAGGGAAAGAAGTGTGCATAAGAAATATGTAAAGGGAAAGAAGTGTGCATAAGAAATATGTAAAGGGAAAGAAGTGTGCATAAGAAATATGTAAAGGGAAAGAAGTGTGCATAAGAAATATGTAAAGGGAAAGAAGTGTGCATAAGAAATATGTAAAGGGAAAGAAGTGTGCATAAGAAATATGTAAAGGGAAAGAAGTGTGCATAAGAAATATGTAAAGGGAAAGAAGTGTGCATAAGAAATATGTAAAGGGAAAGAAGTGTGCATAAGAAATATGTAAAGGGAAAGAAGTGTGCATAAGAAATATGTAAAGGGAAAGAAGTGTGCATAAGAAATATGTAAAGGGAAAGAAGTGTGCATAAGAAATATGTAAAGGGAAAGAAGTGTGCATAAGAAATATGTAAAGGGAAAGAAGTGTGCATAAGAAATATGTAAAGGGAAAGAAGTGTGCATAAGAAATATGTAAAGGGAAAGAAGTGTGCATAAGAAATATGTAAAGGGAAAGAAGTGTGCATAAGAAATATGTAAAGGGAAAGAAGTGTGCATAAGAAATATGTAAAGGGAAAGAAGTGTGCATAAGAAATATGTAAAGGGAAAGAAGTGTGCATAAGAAATATGTAAAGGGAAAGAAGTGTGCATAAGAAATATGTAAAGGGAAAGAAGTGTGCATAAGAAATATGTAAAGGGAAAGAAGTGTGCATAAGAAATATGTAAAGGGAAAGAAGTGTGCATAAGAAATATGTAAAGGGAAAGAAGTGTGCATAAGAAATATGTAAAGGGAAAGAAGTGTGCATAAGAAATATGTAAAGGGAAAGAAGTGTGCATAAGAAATATGTAAAGGGAAAGAAGTGTGCATAAGAAATATGTAAAGGGAAAGAAGTGTGCATAAGAAATATGTAAAGGGAAAGAAGTGTGCATAAGAAATATGTAAAGGGAAAGAAGTGTGCATAAGAAATATGTAAAGGGAAAGAAGTGTGCATAAGAAATATGTAAAGGGAAAGAAGTGTGCATAAGAAATATGTAAAGGGAAAGAAGTGTGCATAAGAAATATGTAAAGGGAAAGAAGTGTGCATAAGAAATATGTAAAGGGAAAGAAGTGTGCATAAGAAATATGTAAAGGGAAAGAAGTGTGCATAAGAAATATGTAAAGGGAAAGAAGTGTGCATAAGAAATATGTAAAGGGAAAGAAGTGTGCATAAGAAATATGTAAAGGGAAAGAAGTGTGCATAAGAAATATGTAAAGGGAAAGAAGTGTGCATAAGAAATATGTAAAGGGAAAGAAGTGTGCATAAGAAATATGTAAAGGGAAAGAAGTGTGCATAAGAAATATGTAAAGGGAAAGAAGTGTGCATAAGAAATATGTAAAGGGAAAGAAGTGTGCATAAGAAATATGTAAAGGGAAAGAAGTGTGCATAAGAAATATGTAAAGGGAAAGAAGTGTGCATAAGAAATATGTAAAGGGAAAGAAGTGTGCATAAGAAATATGTAAAGGGAAAGAAGTGTGCATAAGAAATATGTAAAGGGAAAGAAGTGTGCATAAGAAATATGTAAAGGGAAAGAAGTGTGCATAAGAAATATGTAAAGGGAAAGAAGTGTGCATAAGAAATATGTAAAGGGAAAGAAGTGTGCATAAGAAATATGTAAAGGGAAAGAAGTGTGCATAAGAAATATGTAAAGGGAAAGAAGTGTGCATAAGAAATATGTAAAGGGAAAGAAGTGTGCATAAGAAATATGTAAAGGGAAAGAAGTGTGCATAAGAAATATGTAAAGGGAAAGAAGTGTGCATAAGAAATATGTAAAGGGAAAGAAGTGTGCATAAGAAACTGATGTCGGGAAAGCCTCGAGTAAATATGTAAAGGGAAAGAAGTGTGCATAAGAAATATGTAAAGGGAAAGAAGTGTGCATAAGAAATATGTAAAGGGAAAGAAGTGTGCATAAGAAATATGTAAAGGGAAAGAAGTGTGCATAAGAAATATGTAAAGGGAAAGAAGTGTGCATAAGAAATATGTAAAGGGAAAGAAGTGTGCATAAGAAATATGTAAAGGGAAAGAAGTGTGCATAAGAAATATGTAAAGGGAAAGAAGTGTGCATAAGAAATATGTAAAGGGAAAGAAGTGTGCATAAGAAATATGTAAAGGGAAAGAAGTGTGCATAAGAAATATGTAAAGGGAAAGAAGTGTGCATAAGAAATATGTAAAGGGAAAGAAGTGTGCATAAGAAATATGTAAAGGGAAAGAAGTGTGCATAAGAAATATGTAAAGGGAAAGAAGTGTGCATAAGAAATATGTAAAGGGAAAGAAGTGTGCATAAGAAATATGTAAAGGGAAAGAAGTGTGCATAAGAAATATGTAAAGGGAAAGAAGTGTGCATAAGAAATATGTAAAGGGAAAGAAGTGTGCATAAGAAATATGTAAAGGGAAAGAAGTGTGCATAAGAAATATGTAAAGGGAAAGAAGTGTGCATAAGAAATATGTAAAGGGAAAGAAGTGTGCATAAGAAATATGTAAAGGGAAAGAAGTGTGCATAAGAAATATGTAAAGGGAAAGAAGTGTGCATAAGAAATATGTAAAGGGAAAGAAGTGTGCATAAGAAATATGTAAAGGGAAAGAAGTGTGCATAAGAAATATGTAAAGGGAAAGAAGTGTGCATAAGAAATATGTAAAGGGAAAGAAGTGTGCATAAGAAATATGTAAAGGGAAAGAAGTGTGCATAAGAAATATGTAAAGGGAAAGAAGTGTGCATAAGAAATATGTAAAGGGAAAGAAGTGTGCATAAGAAATATGTAAAGGGAAAGAAGTGTGCATAAGAAATATGTAAAGGGAAAGAAGTGTGCATAAGAAATAAAAGGGAAAGAAGTGTGCATAAGAAATATGTAAAGGGAAAGAAGTGTGCATAAGAAATATGTAAAGGGAAAGAAGTGTGCATAAGAAATATGTAAAGGGAAAGAAGTGTGCATAAGAAATATGTAAAGGGAAAGAAGTGTGCATAAGAAATATGTAAAGGGAAAGAAGTGTGCATAAGAAATATGTAAAGGGAAAGAAGTGTGCATAAGAAATATGTAAAGGGAAAGAAGTGTGCATAAGAAATATGTAAAGGGAAAGAAGTGTGCATAAGAAATATGTAAAGGGAAAGAAGTGTGCATAAGAAATATGTAAAGGGAAAGAAGTGTGCATAAGAAATATGTAAAGGGAAAGAAGTGTGCATAAGAAATATGTAAAGGGAAAGAAGTGTGCATAAGAAATATGTAAAGGGAAAGAAGTGTGCATAAGAAATATGTAAAGGGAAAGAAGTGTGCATAAGAAATATGTAAAGGGAAAGAAGTGTGCATAAGAAATATGTAAAGGGAAAGAAGTGTGCATAAGAAATATGTAAAGGGAAAGAAGTGTGCATAAGAAATATGTAAAGGGAAAGAAGTGTGCATAAGAAATATGTAAAGGGAAAGAAGTGTGCATAAGAAATATGTAAAGGGAAAGAAGTGTGCATAAGAAATATGTAAAGGGAAAGAAGTGTGCATAAGAAATATGTAAAGGGAAAGAAGTGTGCATAAGAAATATGTAAAGGGAAAGAAGTGTGCATAAGAAATATGTAAAGGGAAAGAAGTGTGCATAAGAAATATGTAAAGGGAAAGAAGTGTGCATAAGAAATATGTAAAGGGAAAGAAGTGTGCATAAGAAATATGTAAAGGGAAAGAAGTGTGCATAAGAAATATGTAAAGGGAAAGAAGTGTGCATAAGAAATATGTAAAGGGAAAGAAGTGTGCATAAGAAATATGTAAAGGGAAAGAAGTGTGCATAAGAAATATGTAAAGGGAAAGAAGTGTGCATAAGAAATATGTAAAGGGAAAGAAGTGTGCATAAGAAATATGTAAAGGGAAAGAAGTGTGCATAAGAAATATGTAAAGGGAAAGAAGTGTGCATAAGAAATATGTAAAGGGAAAGAAGTGTGCATAAGAAATATGTAAAGGGAAAGAAGTGTGCATAAGAAATATGTAAAGGGAAAGAAGTGTGCATAAGAAATATGTAAAGGGAAAGAAGTGTGCATAAGAAATATGTAAAGGGAAAGAAGTGTGCATAAGAAATATGTAAAGGGAAAGAAGTGTGCATAAGAAATATGTAAAGGGAAAGAAGTGTGCATAAGAAATATGTAAAGGGAAAGAAGTGTGCATAAGAAATATGTAAAGGGAAAGAAGTGTGCATAAGAAATATGTAAAGGGAAAGAAGTGTGCATAAGAAATATGTAAAGGGAAAGAAGTGTGCATAAGAAATATGTAAAGGGAAAGAAGTGTGCATAAAAAATATGTAAAGGGAAAGAAGTGTGCATAAGAAATAAACACATGATGTGGGAACAAGCCCTCGAGTTAAATATGTAAAGGGAAAGAAGTGTGCATAAGAAATATGTAAAGGGAAAGAAGTGTGCATAAGAAATATGTAAAGGGAAAGAAGTGTGCATAAGAAATATGTAAAGGGAAAGAAGTGTGCATAAGAAATATGTAAAGGGAAAGAAGTGTGCATAAGAAATATGTAAAGGGAAAGAAGTGTGCATAAGAAATATGTAAAGGGAAAGAAGTGTGCATAAGAAATATGTAAAGGGAAAGAAGTGTGCATAAGAAATATGTAAAGGGAAAGAAGTGTGCATAAGAAATATGTAAAGGGAAAGAAGTGTGCATAAGAAATATGTAAAGGGAAAGAAGTGTGCATAAGAAATATGTAAAGGGAAAGAAGTGTGCATAAGAAATATGTAAAGGGAAAGAAGTGTGCATAAAAAATATGTAAAGGGAAAGAAGTGTGCATAAGAAATAAACACATGATGTGGGAACAAGCCCTCGAGTTAAATATGTAAAGGGAAAGAAGTGTGCATAAGAAATATGTAAAGGGAAAGAAGTGTGCATAAGAAATATGTAAAGGGAAAGAAGTGTGCATAAGAAATATGTAAAGGGAAAGAAGTGTGCATAAGAAATATGTAAAGGGAAAGAAGTGTGCATAAGAAATATGTAAAGGGAAAGAAGTGTGCATAAGAAATATGTAAAGGGAAAGAAGTGTGCATAAGAAATATGTAAAGGGAAAGAAGTGTGCATAAGAAATATGTAAAGGGAAAGAAGTGTGCATAAGAAATATGTAAAGGGAAAGAAGTGTGCATAAGAAATAAACACATGATGTGGGAACAAGCCCTCGAGTTAAATATGTAAAGGGAAAGAAGTGTGCATAAGAAATATGTAAAGGGAAAGAAGTGTGCATAAGAAATATGTAAAGGGAAAGAAGTGTGCATAAGAAATATGTAAAGGGAAATAAGTGTGCATAAGAAATATGTAAAGAGAAAGAAGTGTGCATAATAAATATGTAAAGGGAAAGAAGTGTGCATAAGAAATATGTAAAGGGAAAGAAGTGTGCATAAGAAATATGTAAAGGGAAAGAAGTGTGCATAAAAAATATGTAAAGGGAAAGTAGTGTGCATACGAAATATGTAAAGGGAAAGAAGTGTGCATAAGAAATATGTAAAGGGAAAGAAGTGTGCATAAGAAATATGTAAAGGGAAAGAAGTGTGCATAAGAAATATGTAAAGGGAAAGAAGTGTGCATAAGAAATATGTAAAGGGAAAGAAGTGTGCATAAGAAATATGTAAAGGGAAAGAAGTGTGCATAAGAAATATGTAAAGGGAAAGAAGTGTGCATAAGAAATATGTAAAGGGAAAGTAGTGTGCATACGAAATATGTAAAGGGAAAGAAGTGTGCATAAGAAATATGTAAAGGGAAAGAAGTGTGCATAAGAAATATGTAAAGGGAAAGAAGTGTGCATAAGAAATATGTAAAGGGGAAGAAGTGTGCATAAGAAATATGTAAAGGGGAAGAAGTGTGCATAAGAAATATGTAAAGGGAAAGAAGTGTGCATAAGAAATATGTAAAGGGAAAGAAGTGTGCATAAGAAATATGTAAAGGGAAAGAAGTGTGCATAAGAAATATGTAAAGGGAAAGAAGTGTGCATAAGAAATATGTAAAGGGAAAGAAGTGTGCATAAGAAATATGTAAAGGGAAAGAAGTGTGCATAAGAAATATGTAAAGGGAAAGAAGTGTGCATAAGAAATATGTAAAGGGAAAGAAGTGTGCATAAGAAATATGTAAAGGGAAAGAAGTGTGCATAAAAAATATGTAAAGGGAAAGAAGTGTGCATAAGAAATAAACACATGATGTGGGAACAAGCCCTCGAGTTAAATATGTAAAGGGAAAGAAGTGTGCATAAGAAATATGTAAAGGGAAAGAAGTGTGCATAAGAAATATGTAAAGGGAAATAAGTGTGCATAAGAAATATGTAAAGGGAAAGAAGTGTGCATAAGAAATATGTAAAGGGAAAGAAGTGTGCATAAGAAATATGTAAAGGGAAAGAAGTGTGCATAAGAAATATGTAAAGGGAAAGAAGTGTGCATAAGAAATATGTAAAGGGAAAGAAGTGTGCATAAGAAATATGTAAAGGGAAAGAAGTGTGCATAAGAAATATGTAAAGGGAAAGAAGTGTGCATAAGAAATATGTAAAGGGAAAGAAGTGTGCATAAGAAATAAACACATGATGTGGGAACAAGCCCTCGAGTTAAATATGTAAAGGGAAAGAAGTGTGCATAAGAAATATGTAAAGGGAAAGAAGTGTGCATAAGAAATATGTAAAGGGAAAGAAGTGTGCATAAGAAATATGTAAAGGGAAAGAAGTGTGCATAAGTAATATGTAAAGGGAAAGAAGTGTGCATAAGAAATATGTAAAGGGAAAAAGGTGTGCATAAGAAATAAACACATGATGTGGGAACAAGCCCTCCAGTTAAATATGTAAAGGGAAAGAAGTGTGCATAAGAAATATGTAAAGGGAAAGAAGTGTGCATAAGAAATATGTAAAGGGAAAGAAGTGTGCATAAGAAATATGTAAAGGGAAAGAAGTGTGCATAAGAAATATGTAAAGGGAAAGAAGTGTTCATAAGAAATAAACACATGATGTGGGAACAAGCCCTCGAGTTAAATATGTAAAGGGAAAGAAGTGTGCATAAGAAATATGTAAAGGGAAAGAAGTGTGCATAAGAAATATGTAAAGGGAAAGAAGTGTGCATAAGAAATATGTAAAGGGAAAGAAGTGTGCATAAGAAATATGTAAAGGGAAAGTAGTGTGCATACGAAATATGTAAAGGGAAAGAAGTGTGCATAAGAAATATGTAAAGGGAAAGAAGTGTGCATAAGAAATATGTAAAGGGAAAGAAGTGTGCATAAGAAATATGTAAAGGGGAAGAAGTGTGCATAAGAAATATGTAAAGGGGAAGAAGTGTGCATAAGAAATATGTAAAGGGAAAGAAGTGTGCATAAGAAATATGTAAAGGGAAAGAAGTGTGCATAAGAAATATGTAAAGGGAAAGAAGTGTGCATAAGAAATATGTAAAGGGAAAGAAGTGTGCATAAGAAATATGTAAAGGGAAAGAAGTGTGCATAAGAAATATGTAAAGGGAAAGAAGTGTGCATAAGAAATATGTAAAGGGAAAGAAGTGTGCATAAGAAATATGTAAAGGGAAAGAAGTGTGCATAAGAAATATGTAAAGGGAAAGAAGTGTGCATAAAAAATATGTAAAGGGAAAGAAGTGTGCATAAGAAATAAACACATGATGTGGGAACAAGCCCTCGAGTTAAATATGTAAAGGGAAAGAAGTGTGCATAAGAAATATGTAAAGGGAAAGAAGTGTGCATAAGAAATATGTAAAGGGAAATAAGTGTGCATAAGAAATATGTAAAGGGAAAGAAGTGTGCATAAGAAATATGTAAAGGGAAAGAAGTGTGCATAAGAAATATGTAAAGGGAAAGAAGTGTGCATAAGAAATATGTAAAGGGAAAGAAGTGTGCATAAGAAATATGTAAAGGGAAAGAAGTGTGCATAAGAAATATGTAAAGGGAAAGAAGTGTGCATAAGAAATATGTAAAGGGAAAGAAGTGTGCATAAGAAATATGTAAAGGGAAAGAAGTGTGCATAAGAAATAAACACATGATGTGGGAACAAGCCCTCGAGTTAAATATGTAAAGGGAAAGAAGTGTGCATAAGAAATATGTAAAGGGAAAGAAGTGTGCATAAGAAATATGTAAAGGGAAAGAAGTGTGCATAAGAAATATGTAAAGGGAAAGAAGTGTGCATAAGTAATATGTAAAGGGAAAGAAGTGTGCATAAGAAATATGTAAAGGGAAAGAGGTGTGCATAAGAAATAAACACATGATGTGGGAACAAGCCCTCCAGTTAAATATGTAAAGGGAAAGAAGTGTGCATAAGAAATATGTAAAGGGAAAGAAGTGTGCATAAGAAATATGTAAAGGGAAAGAAGTGTGCATAAGAAATATGTAAAGGGAAAGAAGTGTGCATAAGAAATATGTAAAGGGAAAGAAGTGTTCATAAGAAATAAACACATGATGTGGGAACAAGCCCTCGAGTTAAATATGTAAAGGGAAAGAAGTGTGCATAAGAAATATGTAAAGGGAAAGAAGTGTGCATAAGAAATATGTAAAGGGAAAGAAGTGTGCATAAGAAATATGTAAAGGGAAAGAAGTGTGCATAAGAAATATGTAAAGGGAAAGAAGTGTGCATAAGAAATAAACACATGATGTGGGAACAAGCCCTCGAGTTAAATATGTAAAGGGAAAGAGGTGTGCATAAGAAATATGTAAAGGGAAAGAAGTGTGCATAAGAAATATGTAAAGGGAAAGAAGTGTGCATAAGAAATATGTAAAGGGAAAGAAGTGTGCATAAGAAATATGTAAAGGGAAAGAAGTGTGCATAAGAAATACGTAAAGGGAAAGAAGTGTGCATAAGAAATATGTAAAGGGAAAGAAATGTGCATAAGAAATATGTAAAGGGAAAGAAGTGTGCATAAGAAATATGTAAAGGGAAAGAAGTGTGCATAAGAAATATGTAAAGGGAAATAAGTGTGCATAAGAAATATGTAAAGAGAAAGAAGTGTGCATAAGAAATATGTAAAGGGAAAGAAGTGTGCATAAGAAATATGTAAAGGGAAAGAAGTGTGCATAAGAAATATGTAAAGGGAAAGAAGTGTGCATAAGAAATATGTAAAGGGAAAGTAGTGTGCATACGAAATATGTAAAGGGAAAGAAGTGTGCATAAGAAATATGTAAAGGGAAAGAAGTGTGCATAAGAAATATGTAAAGGGAAAGAAGTGTGCATAAGAAATATGTAAAGGGAAAGAAGTGTGCATAAGAAATATGTAAAGGGAAAGAAGTGTGCATAAGAAATATGTAAAGGGAAAGAAGTGTGCATAAGAAATAAACACATGATGTGGGAACAAGCCCTCGAGTTAAATATGTAAAGGGAAAGAGGTGTGCATAAGAAATATGTAAAGGGAAAGAAGTGTGCATAAGAAATATGTAAAGGGAAAGAAGTGTGCATAAGAAATATGTAAAGGGAAAGAAGTGTGCATAAGAAATATGTAAAGGGAAAGAAGTGTGCATAAGAAATACGTAAAGGGAAAGAAGTGTGCATAAGAAATATGTAAACGGAAAGAAATGTGCATAAGAAATATGTAAAGGGAAAGAAGTGTGCATAAAAAATATGTAAAGGGAAAGAAGTGTGCATAAGAAATAAACACATGATGTGGGAACAAGCCCTCGAGTTAAATATGTAAAGGGAAAGAAGTGTGCATAAGAAATATGTAAAGGGAAAGAAGTGTGCATAAGAAATATGTAAAGGGAAAGAAGTGTGCATAAGAAATATGTAAAGGGAAAGAAGTGTGCATAAGAAATATGTAAAGGGAAAGAAGTGTGCATAAGAAATATGTAAAGGGAAAGAAGTGTGCATAAGAAATATGTAAAGGGAAAGAAGTGTGCATAAGAAATATGTAAAGGGAAAGAAGTGTGCATAAGAAATATGTAAAGGGAAAGAAGTGTGCATAAGAAATATGTAAAGGGAAAGAAGTGTGCATAAGAAATAAACACATGATGTGGGAACAAGCCCTCGAGTTAAATATGTAAAGGGAAAGAAGTGTGCATAAGAAATATGTAAAGGGAAAGAAGTGTGCATAAGAAATATGTAAAGGGAAAGAAGTGTGCATAAGAAATATGTAAAGGGAAAGAAGTGTGCATAAGTAATATGTAAAGGGAAAGAAGTGTGCATAAGAAATATGTAAAGGGAAAGAGGTGTGCATAAGAAATAAACACATGATGTGGGAACAAGCCCTCCAGTTAAATATGTAAAGGGAAAGAAGTGTGCATAAGAAATATGTAAAGGGAAAGAAGTGTGCATAAGAAATATGTAAAGGGAAAGAAGTGTGCATAAGAAATAGGTAAAGGGAAAGAAGTGTGCATAAGAAATATGTAAAGGGAAAGAAGTGTTCATAAGAAATAAACACATGATGTGGGAACAAGCCCTCGAGTTAAATATGTAAAGGGAAAGAAGTGTGCATAAGAAATATGTAAAGAGAAAGAAGTGTGCATAAGAAATATGTAAAGGGAAAGAAGTGTGCATAAGAAATATGTAAAGGGAAAGAAGTGTGCATAAGAAATATGTAAAGGGAAAGAAGTGTGCATAAGAAATAAACACATGATGTGGGAACAAGCCCTCGAGTTAAATATGTAAAGGGAAAGAGGTGTGCATAAGAAATATGTAAAGGGAAAGAAGTGTGCATAAGAAATATGTAAAGGGAAAGAAGTGTGCATAAGAAATATGTAAAGGGAAAGAAGTGTGCATAAGAAATATGTAAAGGGAAAGAAGTGTGCATAAGAAATACGTAAAGGGAAAGAAGTGTGCATAAGAAATATGTAAAGGGAAAGAAATGTGCATAAGAAATATGTAAAGGGAAAGAAGTGTGCATAAGAAATATGTAAAGGGAAAGAAGTGTGCATAAGAAATATGTAAAGGGAAATAAGTGTGCATAAGAAATATGTAAAGAGAAAGAAGTGTGCATAAGAAATATGTAAAGGGAAAGAAGTGTGCATAAGAAATATGTAAAGGGAAAGAAGTGTGCATAAGAAATATGTAAAGGGAAAGAAGTGTGCATAAGAAATATGTAAAGGGAAAGTAGTGTGCATACGAAATATGTAAAGGGAAAGAAGTGTGCATAAGAAATATGTAAAGGGAAAGAAGTGTGCATAAGAAATATGTAAAGGGAAAGAAGTGTGCATAAGAAATATGTAAAGGGAAAGAAGTGTGCATAAGAAATATGTAAAGGGAAAGAAGTGTGCATAAGAAATATGTAAAGGGAAAGAAGTGTGCATAAGAAATAAACACATGATGTGGGAACAAGCCCTCGAGTTAAATATGTAAAGGGAAAGAGGTGTGCATAAGAAATATGTAAAGGGAAAGAAGTGTGCATAAGAAATATGTAAAGGGAAAGAAGTGTGCATAAGAAATATGTAAAGGGAAAGAAGTGTGCATAAGAAATATGTAAAGGGAAAGAAGTGTGCATAAGAAATACGTAAAGGGAAAGAAGTGTGCATAAGAAATATGTAAAGGGAAAGAAATGTGCATAAGAAATATGTAAAGGGAAAGAAGTGTGCATAAGAAATATGTAAAGGGAAAGAAGTGTGCATAAGAAATATGTAAAGGGAAATAAGTGTGCATAAGAAATATGTAAAGAAAAAGAAGTGTGCATAAGAAATATGTAAAGGGAAAGAAGTGTGCATAAGAAATATGTAAAGGGAAAGAAGTGTGCATAAGAAATATGTAAAGGGAAAGAAGTGTGCATAAGAAATATGTAAAGGGAAAGTAGTGTGCATACGAAATATGTAAAGGGAAAGAAGTGTGCATAAGAAATATGTAAAGGGAAAGAAGTGTGCATAATAAATATGTAAAGGGAAAGAAGTGTGCATAAGAAATATGTAAAGGGAAAGAAGTGTGCATAAGAAATATGTAAAGGGAAAGAAGTGTGCATAAGAAATATGTAAAGGGAAAGAAGTGTGCATAAGAAATATGTAAAGGGAAAGAAGTGTGCATAAGAAATATGTAAAGGGAAAGTAGTGTGCATACGAAATATGTAAAGGGAAAGAAGTGTGCATAAGAAATATGTAAAGGGAAAGAAGTGTGCATAAGAAATATGTAAAGGGAAAGAAGTGTGCATAAGAAATATGTAAAGGGGAAGAAGTGTGCATAAGAAATATGTAAAGGGGAAGAAGTGTGCATAAGAAATATGTAAAGGGAAAGAAGTGTGCATAAGAAATATGTAAAGGGAAAGAAGTGTGCATAAGAAATATGTAAAGGGAAAGAAGTGTGCATAAGAAATATGTAAAGGGAAAGAAGTGTGCATAAGAAATATGTAAAGGGAAAGAAGTGTGCATAAGAAATATGTAAAGGGAAAGAAGTGTGCATAAGAAATATGTAAAGGGAAAGAAGTGTGCATAAGAAATATGTAAAGGGAAAGAAGTGTGCATAAGAAATATGTAAAGGGAAAGAAGTGTGCATAAGAAATATGTAAAGGGAAAGAAGTGTGCATAAGAAATATGTAAAGGGAAAGAAGTGTGCATAAGAAATATGTAAAGGGAAAGAAGTGTGCATAAGAAATATGTAAAGGGAAAGAAGTGTGCATAAGAAATATGTAAAGGGAAAGAAGTGTGCATAAGAAATATGTAAAGGGAAAGAAGTGTGCATAAGAAATATGTAAAGGGAAAGAAGTGTGCATAAGAAATATGTAAAGGGAAAGAAGTGTGCATAAGAAATATGTAAAGGGAAAGAAGTGTGCATAAGAAATATGTAAAGGGAAAGAAGTGTGCATAAGAAATATGTAAAGGGAAAGAAGTGTGCATAAGAAATATGTAAAGGGAAAGAAGTGTGCATAAGAAATATGTAAAGGGAAAGAAGTGTGCATAAGAAATATGTAAAGGGAAAGAAGTGTGCATAAGAAATATGTAAAGGGAAAGAAGTGTGCATAAGAAATATGTAAAGGGAAAGAAGTGTGCATAAGAAATATGTAAAGGGAAAGAAGTGTGCATAAGAAATATGTAAAGGGAAAGAAGTGTGCATAAGAAATATGTAAAGGGAAAGAAGTGTGCATAAGAAATATGTAAAGGGAAAGAAGTGTGCATAAGAAATATGTAAAGGGAAAGAAGTGTGCATAAGAAATATGTAAAGGGAAAGAAGTGTGCATAAGAAATATGTAAAGGGAAAGAAGTGTGCATAAGAAATATGTAAAGGGAAAGAAGTGTGCATAAGAAATATGTAAAGGGAAAGAAGTGTGCATAATAAATATGTAAAGGGAAAGAAGTGTGCATAAGAAATATGTAAAGGGAAAGAAGTGTGCATAAGAAATATGTAAAGGGAAAGAAGTGTGCATAAGAAATATGTAAAGGGAAAGAAGTGTGCATAATAAATATGTAAAGGGAAAGAAGTGTGCATAAGAAATATGTAAAGGGAAAGAAGTGTGCATAAGAAATATGTAAAGGGAAAGAAGTGTGCATACGAAATATGTAAAGGGAAAGAAGTGTGCATAAGAAATATGTAAAGGGAAAGAAGTGTGCATAAGAAATATGTAAAGGGAAAGAAGTGTGCATAAGAAATATGTAAAGGGAAAGAAGTGTGCATAAGAAATATGTAAAGGGAAAGAAGTGTGCATAAGAAATATGTAAAGGGAAAGAAGTGTGCATAAGAAATATGTAAAGGGAAAGAAGTGTGCATAAGAAATATGTAAAGGGAAAGAAGTGTGCATAAGAAATATGTAAAGGGAAAGAAGTGTGCATAAGAAATATGTAAAGGGAAAGAAGTGTGCATAAGAAATATGTAAAGGGAAAGAAGTGTGCATAAGAAATATGTAAAGGGAAAGAAGTGTGCATAAGAAATATGTAAAGGGAAAGAAGTGTGCATAAGAAATATGTAAAGGGAAAGAAGTGTGCATAAGAAATATGTAAAGGGAAAGAAGTGTGCATAAGAAATATGTAAAGGGAAAGAAGTGTGCATAAGAAATATGTAAAGGGAAAGAAGTGTGCATAAGAAATATGTAAAGGGAAAGAAGTGTGCATAAGAAATATGTAAAGGGAAAGAAGTGTGCATAAGAAATATGTAAAGGGAAAGAAGTGTGCATAAGAAATATGTAAAGGGAAAGAAGTGTGCATAAGAAATATGTAAAGGGAAAGAAGTGTGCATAAGAAATATGTAAAGGGAAAGAAGTGTGCATAAGAAATATGTAAAGGGAAAGAAGTGTGCATAAGAAATATGTAAAGGGAAAGAAGTGTGCATAAGAAATATGTAAAGGGAAAGAAGTGTGCATAAGAAATATGTAAAGGGAAAGAAGTGTGCATAAGAAATATGTAAAGGGAAAGAAGTGTGCATAAGAAATATGTAAAGGGAAAGAAGTGTGCATAAGAAATATGTAAAGGGAAAGAAGTGTGCATAAGAAATATGTAAAGGGAAAGAAGTGTGCATAAGAAATATGTAAAGGGAAAGAAGTGTGCATAAGAAATATGTAAAGGGAAAGAAGTGTGCATAATAAATATGTAAAAGAAAAGAAGTGTGCATAATAAATATGTAAAGGGAAAGAAGTGTGCATAAGAAATATGTAAAGGGAAAGAAGTGTGCATAAGAAATATGTAAAGGGAAAGAAGTGTGCATAAGAAATATGTAAAGGGAAAGAAGTGTGCATAATAAATATGTAAAGGGAAAGAAGTGTGCATAAGAAATATGTAAAGGGAAAGAAGTGTGCATAAGAAATATGTAAAGGGAAAGAAGTGTGCATAAGAAATATGTAAAGGGAAAGAAGTGTGCATAAGAAATATGTAAAGGGAAAGAAGTGTGCATAAGAAATATGTAAAGGGAAAGAAGTGTGCATAAGAAATATGTAAAGGGAAAGAAGTGTGCATAAGAAATATGTAAAGGGAAAGAAGTGTGCATAAGAAATATGTAAAGGGAAAGAAGTGTGCATAAGAAATATGTAAAGGGAAAGAAGTGTGCATAAGAAATAAACACATGATGTGGGAACAAGCCCTCGAGTTAAATATGTAAAGGGAAAGAAGTGTGCATAAGAAATATGTAAAGGGAAAGAAGTGTGCATAAGAAATATGTAAAGGGAAAGAAGTGTGCATAAGAAATATGTAAAGGGAAAGAAGTGTGCATAAGAAATATGTAAAGGGAAAGAAGTGTGCATTAGAAATATGTAAAGGGAAAGAAGTGTGCATAAGAAATATGTAAAGGGAAAGAAGTGTGCATAAGAAATATGTAAAGGGAAAGAAGTGTGCATAAGAAATATGTAAAGGGAAAGAAGTGTGCATAAGAAATATGTAAAGGGAAAGAAGTGTGCATAAGAAATATGTAAAGGGAAAGAAGTGTGCATAAGAAATAAACACATGATGTGGGAACAAGCCCTCGAGTTAAATATGTAAAGGGAAAGAAGTGTGCATAAGAAATATGTAAAGGAAAAGAAGTGTGCATAAGAAATATGTAAAGGGAAAGAAGTGTGCATAAGAAATATGTCAAGGGAAAGTAGTGTGCATAAGAAATATGTAAAGGGAAAGAAGTGTGCATAAGAAATATGTAAAGGGAAAGAAGTGTGCATAAGAAATATGTAAAGGGAAAGAAGTGTGCATAAGAAATATGTAAAGGGAAAGAAGTGTGCATAAGAAATATGTAAAGGGAAAGAAGTGTGCATAAGAAATATGTAAAGGGAAAGAAGTGTGCATAAGAAATATGTAAAGGGAAAGAAGTGTGCATAAGAAATATGTAAAGGGAAAGAAGTGTGCATAAGAAATATGTAAAGGGAAAGAAGTGTGCATAAGAAATATGTAAAGGGAAAGAAGTGTGCATACGAAAATATGTAAAGGGAAAGAAGTGTGCATAAGAAATATGTAAAGGGAAAGAAGTGTGCATAAGAAATATGTAAAGGGAAAGAAGTGTGCATAAGAAATATGTAAAGGGAAAGAAGTGTGCATAAGAAATATGTAAAGGGAAAGAAGTGTGCATAAGAAATATGTAAAGGGAAAGAAGTGTGCATAAGAAATATGTAAAGGGAAAGAAGTGTGCATAAGAAATATGTAAAGGGAAAGAAGTGTGCATAAGAAATATGTAAAGGGAAAGAAGTGTGCATAAGAAATATGTAAAGGGAAAGAAGTGTGCATAAGAAATATGTAAAGGGAAAGAAGTGTGCATAAGAAATATGTAAAGGGAAAGAAGTGTGCATAAAAAATATGTAAAGGGAAAGAAGTGTGCATAAGAAATATGTAAAGGGAAAGAAGTGTGCATAAGAAATATGTAAAGGGAAAGAAGTGTGCATAAGAAATATGTAAAGGGAAATAAGTGTGCATAAGAAATATGTAAAGGGAAAGAAGTGTGCATAAGAAATATGTAAAGGGAAAGAAGTGTGCATAAGAAATATGTAAAGGGAAAGAAGTGTGCATAAGAAATATGTAAAGGGAAAGAAGTGTGCATAAGAAATATGTAAAGGGAAAGAAGTGTGCATAAGAAATATGTAAAGGGAAAGAAGTGTGCATAAGAAATATGTAAAGGGAAAGAAGTGTGCATAAGAAATATGTAAAGGTAAAGAAGTGTGCATAAGAAATATGTAAAGGGAAAGAAGTGTGCATAAGAAATATGTAAAGGGAAGGAAGTGTGCATAAGAAATATGTAAAGGGAAAGAAGTGTGCATAAGAAATATGTAAAGGGAAAGAAGTGTGCATAAGAAATATGTAAAGGGAAAGAAGTGTGCATAAGAAATATGTAAAGGGAAAGAAGTGTGCATAAGAAATATGTAAAGGGAAAGAAGTGTGCATGAGAAATATGTAAAGGGAAAGAAGTGTGCATGAGAAATATGTAAAGGGAAAGAAGTGTGCATAAGAAATATGTAAAGGGAAAGAAGTGTGCATAAGAAATATGTAAAGGGAAAGAAGTGTGCATAAGAAATATGTAAAGGGAAAGAAGTGTGCATAAGAAATATGTAAAGGGAAAGAAGTGTGCATAATAAATATGTAAAGGGAAAGAAGTGTGCATAAAAAATATGTAAAGGGAAAGAAGTGTGCATAAGAAATATGTAAAGGGAAAGAAGTGTGCATAAGAAATATGTAAAGGGAAAGAAGTGTGCATAAAAAATATGTAAAGGGAAAGAAGTGTGCATAAGAAATATGTAAAGGGAAAGAAGTGTGCATAAGAAATATGTAAAGGGAAAGAAGTGTGCATAAGAAATATGTAAAGGGAAAGAAGTGTGCATAAGAAATATGTAAAGGGAAAGAAGTGTGCATAAGAAATATGTAAAGGGAAAGAAGTGTGCATAAGAAATATGTAAAGGGAAAGAAGTGTGCATAAGAAATAAACACATGATGTGGGAACAAGCCCTCGAGTTAAATATGTAAAGGGAAAGAAGTGTGCATAAGAAATATGTAAAGGGAAAGAAGTGTGCATAAGAAATATGTAAAGGGAAAGAAGTGTGCATAAGAAATATGTAAAGGGAAAGAAGTGTGCATAAGAAATATGTAAAGGGAAAGAAGTGTGCATAAGAAATATGTAAAGGGAAAGAAGTGTGCATAAGAAATATGTAAAGGGAAAGAAGTGTGCATAAGAAATATGTAAAGGGAAAGAAGTGTGCATAAGAAATATGTAAAGGGAAAGAAGTGTGCATAAGAAATATGTAAAGGGAAAGAAGTGTGCATAAGAAATATGTAAAGGGAAAGAAGTGTGCATAAGAAATATGTAAAGGGAAAGAAGTGTGCATAAGAAATATGTAAAGGGAAAGAAGTGTGCATAAGAAATATGTAAAGGGAAAGAAGTGTGCATAAGAAATATGTAAAGGGAAAGAAGTGTGCATAAGAAATATGTAAAGGGAAAGAAGTGTGCATAAGAAATATGTAAAGGGAAAGTGTGTGCATAAGAAATATGTAAAGGGAAAGAAGTGTGCATAAGAAATATGTAAAGGGAAAGAAGTGTGCATAAGAAATATGTAAAGGGAAAGAAGTGTGCATAAGAAATAAACACATGATGTGGGAACAAGCCCTCGAGTTAAATATGTAAAGGGAAAGAAGTGTGCATAAGAAATATGTAAAGGAAAAGAAGTGTGCATAAGAAATATGTAAAGGGAAAGAAGTGTGCATAAGAAATATGTCAAGGGAAAGTAGTGTGCATAAGAAATATGTAAAGGGAAAGAAGTGTGCATAAGAAATATGTAAAGGGAAAGAAGTGTGCATAAGAAATATGTAAAGGGAAAGAAGTGTGCATAAGAAATATGTAAAGGGAAAGAAGTGTGCATAAGAAATATGTAAAGGGAAGGAAGTGTGCATAATAAATATGTAAAGGGAAAGAAGTGTGCATAAGAAATATGTAAAGGGAAAGAAGTGTGCATAAGAAATATGTAAAGGGAAAGAAGTGTGCATAAGAAATATGTAAAGGGAAAGAAGTGTGCATAAGAAATATGTAAAGGGAAAGAAGTGTGCATGAGAAATATGTAAAGGGAAAGAAGTGTGCATGAGAAATATGTAAAGGGAAAGAAGTGTGCATAAGAAATATGTAAAGGGAAAGAAGTGTGCATAAGAAATATGTAAAGGGAAAGAAGTGTGCATCAGAAATATGTAAAGGGAAAGAAGTGTGCATAAGAAATATGTAAAGGGAAAGAAGTGTGCATAATAAATATGTAAAGGGAAAGAAGTGTGCATAAAAAATATGTAAAGGGAAAGAAGTGTGCATAAGAAATATGTAAAGGGAAAGAAGTGTGCATAAGAAATATGTAAAGGGAAAGAAGTGTGCATAAAAAATATGTAAAGGGAAAGAAGTGTGCATAAGAAATATGTAAAGGGAAAGAAGTGTGCATAAGAAATATGTAAAGGGAAAGAAGTGTGCATAAGAAATATGTAAAGGGAAAGAAGTGTGCATAAGAAATATGTAAAGGGAAAGAAGTGTGCATAAGAAATATGTAAAGGGAAAGAAGTGTGCATAAGAAATATGTAAAGGGAAAGAAGTGTGCATAAGAAATAAACACATGATGTGGGAACAAGCCCTCGAGTTAAATATGTAAAGGGAAAGAAGTGTGCATAAGAAATATGTAAAGGGAAAGAAGTGTGCATAAGAAATATGTAAAGGGAAAGAAGTGTGCATAAGAAATATGTAAAGGGAAAGAAGTGTGCATAAGAAATATGTAAAGGGAAAGAAGTGTGCATAAGAAATATGTAAAGGGAAAGAAGTGTGCATAAGAAATATGTAAAGGGAAAGAAGTGTGCATAAGAAATATGTAAAGGGAAAGAAGTGTGCATAAGAAATATGTAAAGGGAAAGAAGTGTGCATAAGAAATATGTAAAGGGAAAGAAGTGTGCATAAGAAATATGTAAAGGGAAAGAAGTGTGCATAAGAAATATGTAAAGGGAAAGAAGTGTGCATAAGAAATATGTAAAGGGAAAGAAGTGTGCATAAGAAATATGTAAAGGGAAAGAAGTGTGCATAAGAAATATGTAAAGGGAAAGAAGTGTGCATAAGAAATATGTAAAGGGAAAGAAGTGTGCATAAGAAATATGTAAAGGGAAAGAAGTGTGCATAAGAAATATGTAAAGGGAAAGTGTGTGCATAAGAAATATGTAAAGGGAAAGAAGTGTGCATAAGAAATATGTAAAGGGAAAGAAGTGTGCATAAGAAATATGTAAAGGGAAAGAAGTGTGCATAAGAAATAAACACATGATGTGGGAACAAGCCCTCGAGTTAAATATGTAAAGGGAAAGAAGTGTGCATAAGAAATATGTAAAGGAAAAGAAGTGTGCATAAGAAATATGTAAAGGGAAAGAAGTGTGCATAAGAAATATGTCAAGGGAAAGTAGTGTGCATAAGAAATATGTAAAGGGAAAGAAGTGTGCATAAGAAATATGTAAAGGGAAATAAGTGTGCATAAGAAATATGTAAAGGGAAAGAAGTGTGCATAAGAAATATGTAAAGGGAAAGAAGTGTGCATAAGAAATATGTAAAGGGAAAGAAGTGTGCATAAGAAATATGTAAAGGGAAAGAAGTGTGCATAAGAAATATGTAAAGGGAAAGAAGTGTGCATAAGAAATATGTAAAGGGAAAGAAGTGTGCATAAGAAATATGTAAAGGGAAAGAAGTGTGCATAAGAAATATGTAAAGGGAAAGAAGTGTGCATAAGAAATATGTAAAGGGAAAGAAGTGTGCATAAGAAATATGTAAAGGGAAAGAAGTGTGCATAAGAAATATGTAAAGGGAAAGAAGTGTGCATAAGAAATATGTAAAGGGAAAGAAGTGTGCATAAGAAATATGTAAAGGGAAAGAAGTGTGCATAAGAAATATGTAAAGGGAAAGAAGTGTGCATAAGAAATATGTAAAGGGAAAGAAGTGTGCATAAGAAATATGTAAAGGGAAAGAAGTGTGCATAAGAAATATGTAAAGGGAAAGAAGTGTGCATAAGAAATATGTAAAGGGAAAGAAGTGTGCATAAGAAATATGTAAAGGGAAAGAAGTGTGCATAAGAAATATGTAAAGGGAAAGAAGTGTGCATAAGAAATATGTAAAGGGAAAGAAGTGTGCATAAGAAATATGTAAAGGGAAAGAAGTGTGCATAAGAAATATGTAAAGGGAAAGAAGTGTGCATAAGAAATATGTAAAGGGAAAGAAGTGTGCATAAGAAATATGTAAAGGGAAAGAAGTGTGCATAAGAAATATGTAAAGGGAAAGAAGTGTGCATAAGAAATATGTAAAGGGAAAGAAGTGTGCATAAGAAATATGTAAAGGGAAAGATAGTGTGCATAAGAAATATGTAAAGGGAAAGAAGTGTGCATAAGAAATATGTAAAGGGAAAGAAGTGTGCATAAGAAATATGTAAAGGGAAAGAAGTGTGCA
This sequence comes from Crossaster papposus, assembly GCA_037893245.1. Lineage (NCBI taxonomy): Eukaryota > Metazoa > Echinodermata > Asteroidea > Velatida > Solasteridae > Crossaster > Crossaster papposus. Next base: position 11,115 of record JBAIAA010001244.1, on the reverse strand, counting down.
TAAGAAATATGTAAAGGGAAAGAAGTGTGCATAAGAAATATGTAAGGGAAAGAAGTGTGCATAAGAAATATGTAAAGGGAAAGAAGTGTGCATAAGAAATATGTAAAGGGAAAGAAGTGTGCATAAGAAATATGTAAAGGGAAAGAAGTGTGCATAAGAAATATGTAAAGGGAAAGAAGTGTGCATAAGAAATATGTAAAGGGAAAGAAGTGTGCATAAGAAATATGTAAAGGGAAAGAAGTGTGCATAAGAAATATGTAAAGGGAAAGAAGTGTGCATAAGAAATATGTAAAGGGAAAGAAGTGTGCATAAGAAATATGTAAAGGGAAAGAAGTGTGCATAAGAAATATGTAAAGGGAAAGAAGTGTGCATAAGAAATATGTAAAGGGAAAGAAGTGTGCATAAGAAATATGTAAAGGGAAAGAAGTGTGCATAAGAAATAAACGACATGATGTGGGAACAAGCCCTCGAGTTAAATATGTAAAGGGAAAGAAGTGTGCATAAGAAATATGTAAAGGGAAAGAAGTGTGCATAAGAAATATGTAAAGGGAAAGAAGTGTGCATAAGAAATATGTAAAGGGAAAGAAGTGTGCATAAGAAATATGTAAAGGGAAAGAAGTGTGCATAAGAAATATGTAAAGGGAAAGAAGTGTGCATAAGAAATATGTAAAGGGAAAGAAGTGTGCATAAGAAATATGTAAAGGGAAAGAAGTGTGCATAAGAAATATGTAAAGGGAAAGAAGTGTGCATAAGAAATATGTAAAGGGAAAGAAGTGTGCATAAGAAATATGTAAAGGGAAAGAAGTGTGCATAAGAAATATGTAAAGGGAAAGAAGTGTGCATAAGAAATATGTAAAGGGAAAGAAGTGTGCATAAGAAATATGTAAAGGGAAAGAAGTGTGCATAAGAAATATGTAAAGGGAAAGAAGTGTGCATAAGAAATATGTAAAGGGAAAGAAGTGTGCATAAGAAATATGTAAAGGGAAAGAAGTGTGCATAAGAAATATGTAAAGGGAAAGAAGTGTGCATAAGAAATATGTAAAGGGAAAGAAGTGTGCATAAGAAATATGTAAAGGGAAAGAAGTGTGCATAAGAAATATGTAAAGGGAAAGAAGTGTGCATAAGAAATATGTAAAGGGAAAGAAGTGTGCATAAGAAATATGTAAAGGGAAAGAAGTGTGCATAAGAAATATGTAAAGGGAAAGAAGTGTGCATAAGAAATATGTAAAGGGAAAGAAGTGTGCATAAGAAATATGTAAAGGGAAAGAAGTGTGCATAAGAAATATGTAAAGGGAAAGAAGTGTGCATAAGAAATATGTAAAGGGAAAGAAGTGTGCATAAGAAATATGTAAAGGGAAAGAAGTGTGCATAAGAAATATGTAAAGGGAAAGAAGTGTGCATAAGAAATATGTAAAGGGAAAGAAGTGTGCATAAGAAATATGTAAAGGGAAAGAAGTGTGCATAAGAAATATGTAAAGGGAAAGAAGTGTGCATAAGAAATATGTAAAGGGAAAGAAGTGTGCATAAGAAATATGTAAAGGGAAAGAAGTGTGCATAAGAAATATGTAAAGGGAAAGAAGTGTGCATAAGAAATATGTAAAGGGAAAGAAGTGTGCATAAGAAATATGTAAAGGGAAAGAAGTGTGCATAAGAAATATGTAAAGTAAAGGGAAAGAAGTGTGCATAAGAAATATGTAAAGGAAAAGAAGTGTGCATAAGAAATATGTAAAGGGAAAGAAGTGTGCATAAGAAATATGTAAAGGGAAAGAAGTGTGCATAAGAAATATGTAAAGGGAAAGAAGTGTGCATAAGAAATATGTAAAGGGAAAGAAGTGTGCATAAGAAATATGTAAAGGGAAAGAAGTGTGCATAAGAAATATGTAAAGGGAAAGAAGTGTGCATAAGGAATATGTAAAGGGAAAGAAGTGTGCATCAGAAATATGTAAAGGGAAAGAAGTGTGCATAAGAAATATGTAAAGGGAAAGAAGTGTGCATAAGAAATATGTAAAGGGAAAGAAGTGTGCATAAGACATATGTAAAGGGAAAGAAGTGTGCATAAGAAATATGTAAAGGGAAAGAAGTGTGCATAAGAAATATGTAAAGGGAAAGAAGTGTGCATAAGAAATATGTAAAGGGAAAGAAGTGTGCATAAGAAATATGTAAAGGGAAAGAAGTGTGCATAAGAAATATGTAAAGGGAAAGAAGTGTGCATAAGAAATATGTAAAGGGAAAGAAGTGTGCATAAGAAATATGTAAAGGGAAAGAAGTGTGCATAAGAAATATGTAAAGGGAAAGAAGTGTGCATAAGAAATATGTAAAGGGAAAGAAGTGTGCATAAGAAATATGTAAAGGGAAAGAAGTGTGCATAAGAAATATGTAAAGGGAAAGAAGTGTGCATAAGAAATATGTAAAGGGAAAGAAGTGTGCATACTAAATATGTAAAGGGAAAGAAGTGTGCATAAGAAATATGTAAAGGGAAAGAAGTGTGCATAAGAAATATGTAAAGGGAAAGAAGTGTGCATAAGAAATATGTAAAGGGAAAGAAGTGTGCATAAGCAATATGTAAAGGGAAAGAAGTGTGCATAAGAAATAAACACATGATGTCGGGACAAGCCCTCGAGTTAAATATGTAAAGGGAAAGAAGTGTGCATAAGAAATATGTAAAGGGAAAGAAGTGTGCATAAGAAATATGTAAAGGGAAAGAAGTGTGCATAAGAAATATGTAAAGGGAAAGAAGTGTGCATAAGAAATATGTAAAGGGAAAGAAGTGTGCATAAGAAATATGTAAAGGGAAAGAAGTGTGCATAAGAAATATGTAAAGGGAAAGAAGTGTGCATAAGAAATATGTAAAGGGAAAGAAGTGTGCATAAGAAATATGTAAAGGGAAAGAAGTGTGCATAAGAAATATGTAAAGGGAAAGAAGTGTGCATAAGAAATATGTAAAGGGAAAGAAGTGTGCATAAGAAATATGTAAAGGGAAAGAAGTGTGCATAAGAAATATGTAAAGGGAAAGAAGTGTGCATAAGAAATATGTAAAGGGAAAGAAGTGTGCATAAGAAATATGTAAAGGGAAAGAAGTGTGCATAAGAAATATGTAAAGGGAAAGAAGTGTGCATAAGAAATATGTAAAGGGAAAGAAGTGTGCATAAGAAATAAACACATGATGTCGGGACAAGCCCTCGAGTTAAATATGTAAAGGGAAAGAAGTGTGCATAAGAAATATGTAAAGGGAAAGAAGTGTGCATAAGAAATATGTAAAGGGAAAGAAGTGTGCATAAGAAATATGTAAAGGGAAAGAAGTGTGCATAAGAAATATGTAAAGGGAAAGAAGTGTGCATAAGAAATATGTAAAGGGAAAGAAGTGTGCATAAGAAATATGTAAAGGAAAAGAAGTGTGCATAAGAAATATGTAAAGGGAAAGAAGTGTGCATAAGAAATATGTAAAGGGAAAGAAGTGTGCATACGAAATATGTAAAGGGAAAGAAGTGTGCATAAGAAATATGTAAAGGGAAAGAAGTGTGCATAAGAAATATGTAAAGGGAAAGAAGTGTGCATACGAAATATGTAAAGGGAAAGAAGTGTGCATAAGAAATATGTAAAGGGAAAGAAGTGTGCATAAGAAATATGTAAAGGGAAAGAAGTGTGCATAAGAAATATGTAAAGGGAAAGAAGTGTGCATAAGAAATATGTAAAGGGAAAAAAGTGTGCATAAGAAATATGTAAAGGGAAAGAAGTGTGCATAAGCAATATGTAAAGGGAAAGAAGTGTGCATAAGAAATATGTAAAGGGAAAGAAGTGTGCATAAGAAATATGTAAAGGGAAAGAAGTGTGCATAAGAAATATGTAAAGGGAAAGAAGTGTGCATAAGCAATATGTAAAGGGAAAGAAGTGTGCATAAGAAATAAACACATGATGTCGGGACAAGCCCTCGAGTTAAATATGTAAAGGGAAAGAAGTGTGCATAAGAAATATGTAAAGGGAAAGAAGTGTGCATAAGAAATATGTAAAGGGAAAGAAGTGTGCATAAGAAATATGTAAAGGGAAAGAAGTGTGCATAAGAAATATGTAAAGGGAAAGAAGTGTGCATAAGAAATATGTAAAGGGAAAGAAGTGTGCCTAAGAAATATGTAAAGGAAAAGAAGTGTGCATAAGAAATATGTAAAGGGAAAGAAGTGTGCATAAGAAATATGTAAAGGGAAAGAAGTGTGCATAAGAAATATGTAAAGGGAAAGAAGTGTGCATAAGAAATATGTAAAGGGAAAGAAGTGTGCATAAGAAATATGTAAAGGGAAAGAAGTGTGCATAAGAAATATGTAAAGGGAAAGAAGTGTGCATAAGCAATATGTAAAGGGAAAGAAGTGTGCATAAGAAATAAACACATGATGTCGGGACAAGCCCTCGAGTTAAATATGTAAAGGGAAAGAAGTGTGCATAAGAAATATGTAAAGGGAAAGAAGTGTGCATAAGAAATATGTAAAGGGAAAGAAGTGTGCATAAGAAATATGTAAAGGGAAAGAAGTGTGCATAAGAAATATGTAAAGGGAAAGAAGTGTGCATAAGAAATATGTAAAGGGAAAGAAGTGTGCCTAAGAAATATGTAAAGGAAAAGAAGTGTGCATAAGAAATATGTAAAGGGAAAGAAGTGTGCATAAGAAATATGTAAAGGGAAAGAAGTGTGCATAAGAAATATGTAAAGGGAAAGAAGTGTGCATAAGAAATATGTAAAGGGAAAGAAGTGTGCATAAGAAATATGTAAAGGGAAAGAAGTGTGCATAAGAAATATGTAAAGGGAAAGAAGTGTGCATAAGAAATATGTAAAGGGAAAGAAGTGTGCATAAGAAATATGTAAAGGGAAAGAAGTGTGCATAAGAAATATGTAAAGGGAAAGAAGTGTGCATAAGAAATATGTAAAGGGAAAGAAGTGTGCATAAGAAATATGTAAAGGGAAAGAAGTGTGCATAAGAAATATGTAAAGGGAAAGAAGTGTGCATACTAAATATGTAAAGGGAAAGAAGTGTGCATAAGAAATATGTAAAGGGAAAGAAGTGTGCATAAGAAATATGTAAAGGGAAAGAAGTGTGCATAAGAAATATGTAAAGGGAAAGAAGTGTGCATAAGCAATATGTAAAGGGAAAGAAGTGTGCATAAGAAATAAACACATGATGTCGGGACAAGCCCTCGAGTTAAATATGTAAAGGGAAAGAAGTGTGCATAAGAAATATGTAAAGGGAAAGAAGTGTGCATAAGAAATATGTAAAGGGAAAGAAGTGTGCATAAGAAATATGTAAAGGGAAAGAAGTGTGCATAAGAAATATGTAAAGGGAAAGAAGTGTGCATAAGAAATATGTAAAGGGAAAGAAGTGTGCATAAGAAATATGTAAAGGGAAAGAAGTGTGCATAAGAAATATGTAAAGGGAAAGAAGTGTGCATAAGAAATATGTAAAGGGAAAGAAGTGTGCATAAGAAATATGTAAAGGGAAAGAAGTGTGCATAAGAAATATGTAAAGGGAAAGAAGTGTGCATAAGAAATATGTAAAGGGAAAGAAGTGTGCATAAGAAATATGTAAAGGGAAAGAAGTGTGCATAAGAAATATGTAAAGGGAAAGAAGTGTGCATAAGAAATATGTAAAGGGAAAGAAGTGTGCATAAGAAATATGTAAAGGGAAAGAAGTGTGCATAAGAAATATGTAAAGGGAAAGAAGTGTGCATAAGAAATATGTAAAGGGAAAGAAGTGTGCATAAGAAATATGTAAAGGGAAAGAAGTGTGCATAAGAAATATGTAAAGGGAAAGAAGTGTGCATAAGAAATATGTAAAGGGAAAGAAGTGTGCATAAGAAATAAACACATGATGTCGGGACAAGCCCTCGAGTTAAATATGTAAAGGGAAAGAAGTGTGCATAAGAAATATGTAAAGGGAAAGAAGTGTGCATAAGAAATATGTAAAGGGAAAGAAGTGTGCATAAGAAATATGTAAAGGGAAAGAAGTGTGCATAAGAAATATGTAAAGGGAAAGCAGTGTGCATAAGAAATATGTAAAGGGAAAGAAGTGTGCATAAGAAATATGTAAAGGGAAAGAAGTGTGCATAAGAAATATGTAAAGGGAAAGAAGTGTGCATAAGAAATATGTAAAGGGAAAGAAGTGTGCATAAGAAATATGTAAAGGGAAAGAAGTGTGCATAAGAAATATGTAAAGGGAAAGAAGTGTGCATAAGAAATTAACACATGATGTGGGAACAAGCCCTCGAGTTAAATATGTAAAGGGAAAGAAGTGTGCATAAGAAATATGTAAAGGGAAAGAAGTGTGCATAAGAAATATGTAAAGGGAAAGAAGTGTGCATAAGAAATATGTAAAGGGAAAGAAGTGTGCATAAGAAATATGTAAAGGGAAAGAAGTGTGCATAAGAAATATGTAAAGGGAAAGAAGTGTGCATAAGAAATATGTAAAGGGAAAGAAGTGTGCATAAGAAATATGTAAAGGGAAAGAAGTGTGCATAAGAAATATGTAAAGGGAAAGAAGTGTGCATAAGAAATATGTAAAGGGAAAGAAGTGTGCATAAGAAATATGTAAAGGGAAAGAAGTGTGCATAAGAAATATGTAAAGGGAAAGAAGTGTGCATAAGAAATATGTAAAGGGAAAGAAGTGTGCATAAGAAATATGTAAAGGGAAAGAAGTGTGCATAAGAAATATGTAAAGGGAAAGAAGTGTGCATAAGAAATATGTAAAGGGAAAGAAGTGTGCATAAGAAATATGTAAAGGGAAAGAAGTGTGCATAAGAAATATGTAAAGGGAAAGAAGTGTGCATAAGAAATATGTAAAGGGAAAGAAGTGTGCATAAGAAATATGTAAAGGGAAAGAAGTGTGCATAAGAAATAAACACATGATGTCGGGACAAGCCCTCGAGTTAAATATGTAAAGGGAAAGAAGTGTGCATAAGAAATATGTAAAGGGAAAGAAGTGTGCATAAGAAATATGTAAAGGGAAAGAAGTGTGCATAAGAAATATGTAAAGGGAAAGAAGTGTGCATAAGAAATATGTAAAGGGAAAGAAGTGTGCATAAGAAATATGTAAAGGGAAAGAAGTGTGCATAAGAAATATGTAAAGGAAAAGAAGTGTGCATAAGAAATATGTAAAGGGAAAGAAGTGTGCATAAGAAATATGTAAAGGGAAAGAAGTGTGCATACGAAATATGTAAAGGGAAAGAAGTGTGCATAAGAAATATGTAAAGGGAAAGAAGTGTGCATAAGAAATATGTAAAGGGAAAGAAGTGTGCATACGAAATATGTAAAGGGAAAGAAGTGTGCATAAGAAATATGTAAAGGGAAAGAAGTGTGCATAAGAAATATGTAAAGGGAAAGAAGTGTGCATAAGAAATATGTAAAGGGAAAGAAGTGTGCATAAGAAATATGTAAAGGGAAAGAAGTGTGCATAAGAAATATGTAAAGGGAAAGAAGTGTGCATAAGCAATATGTAAAGGGAAAGAAGTGTGCATAAGAAATATGTAAAGGGAAAGAAGTGTGCATAAGAAATATGTAAAGGGAAAGAAGTGTGCATAAGAAATATGTAAAGGGAAAGAAGTGTGCATAAGCAATATGTAAAGGGAAAGAAGTGTGCATAAGAAATAAACACATGATGTCGGGACAAGCCCTCGAGTTAAATATGTAAAGGGAAAGAAGTGTGCATAAGAAATATGTAAAGGGAAAGAAGTGTGCATAAGAAATATGTAAAGGGAAAGAAGTGTGCATAAGAAATATGTAAAGGGAAAGAAGTGTGCATAAGAAATATGTAAAGGGAAAGAAGTGTGCATAAGAAATATGTAAAGGGAAAGAAGTGTGCATAAGAAATATGTAAAGGAAAAGAAGTGTGCATAAGAAATATGTAAAGGGAAAGAAGTGTGCATAAGAAATATGTAAAGGGAAAGAAGTGTGCATAAGAAATATGTAAAGGGAAAGAAGTGTGCATAAGAAATATGTAAAGGGAAAGAAGTGTGCATAAGAAATATGTAAAGGGAAAGAAGTGTGCATAAGAAATATGTAAAGGGAAAGAAGTGTGCATAAGAAATATGTAAAGGGAAAGAAGTGTGCATAAGAAATATGTAAAGGGAAAGAAGTGTGCATAAGAAATATGTAAAGGGAAAGAAGTGTGCATAAGAAATATGTAAAGGGAAAGAAGTGTGCATAAGAAATATGTAAAGGGAAAGAAGTGTGCATAAGAAATATGTAAAGGGAAAGAAGTGTGCATACTAAATATGTAAAGGGAAAGAAGTGTGCATAAGAAATATGTAAAGGGAAAGAAGTGTGCATAAGAAATATGTAAAGGGAAAGAAGTGTGCATAAGAAATATGTAAAGGGAAAGAAGTGTGCATAAGCAATATGTAAAGGGAAAGAAGTGTGCATAAGAAATAAACACATGATGTCGGGACAAGCCCTCGAGTTAAATATGTAAAGGGAAAGAAGTGTGCATAAGAAATATGTAAAGGGAAAGAAGTGTGCATAAGAAATATGTAAAGGGAAAGAAGTGTGCATAAGAAATATGTAAAGGGAAAGAAGTGTGCATAAGAAATATGTAAAGGGAAAGAAGTGTGCATAAGAAATATGTAAAGGGAAAGAAGTGTGCATAAGAAATATGTAAAGGGAAAGAAGTGTGCATAAGAAATATGTAAAGGGAAAGAAGTGTGCATAAGAAATATGTAAAGGGAAAGAAGTGTGCATAAGAAATATGTAAAGGGAAAGAAGTGTGCATAAGAAATATGTAAAGGGAAAGAAGTGTGCATAAGAAATATGTAAAGGGAAAGAAGTGTGCATAAGAAATATGTAAAGGGAAAGAAGTGTGCATAAGAAATATGTAAAGGGAAAGAAGTGTGCATAAGAAATATGTAAAGGGAAAGAAGTGTGCATAAGAAATATGTAAAGGGAAAGAAGTGTGCATAAGAAATATGTAAAGGGAAAGAAGTGTGCATAAGAAATATGTAAAGGGAAAGAAGTGTGCATAAGAAATATGTAAAGGGAAAGAAGTGTGCATAAGAAATATGTAAAGGGAAAGAAGTGTGCATAAGAAATATGTAAAGGGAAAGAAGTGTGCATAAGAAATATGTAAAGGGAAAGAAGTGTGCATAAGAAATATGTAAAGGGAAAGAAGTGTGCATAAGAAATATGTAAAGGGAAAGAAGTGTGCATAAGAAATATGTAAAGGGAAAGAAGTGTGCATAAGAAATATGTAAAGGAAAAGAAGTGTGCATAAGAAATATGTAAAGGGAAAGAAGTGTGCATAAGAAATATGTAAAGGGAAAGAAGTGTGCATACGAAATATGTAAAGGGAAAGAAGTGTGCATAAGAAATATGTAAAGGGAAAGAAGTGTGCATAAGAAATATGTAAAGGGAAAGAAGTGTGCATAAGAAATATGTAAAGGGAAAGAAGTGTGCATAAGAAATATGTAAAGGGAAAGAAGTGTGCATACGAAATATGTAAAGGGAAAGAAGTGTGCATAAGAAATATGTAAAGGGAAAGAAGTGTGCATAAGAAATATGTAAAGGGAAAGAAGTGTGCATAAGCAATATGTAAAGGGAAAGAAGTGTGCATAAGAAATATGTAAAGGGAAAGAAGTGTGCATAAGAAATATGTAAAGGGAAAGAAGTGTGCATAAGAAATATGTAAAGGGAAAGAAGTGTGCATAAGCAATATGTAAAGGGAAAGAAGTGTGCATAAGAAATAAACACATGATGTCGGGACAAGCCCTCGAGTTAAATATGTAAAGGGAAAGAAGTGTGCATAAGAAATATGTAAAGGGAAAGAAGTGTGCATAAGAAATATGTAAAGGGAAAGAAGTGTGCATAAGAAATATGTAAAGGGAAAGAAGTGTGCATAAGAAATATGTAAAGGGAAAGAAGTGTGCATAAGAAATATGTAAAGGGAAAGAAGTGTGCATAAGAAATATGTAAAGGGAAAGAAGTGTGCATAAGAAATATGTAAAAGAAAAGAAGTGTGCATAAGAAATATGTAAAGGGAAAGAAGTGTGCATAAGAAATATGTAAAGGGAAAGAAGTGTGCATAAGAAATATGTAAAGGGAAAGAAGTGTGCATAAGAAATATGTAAAGGGAAAGAAGTGTGCATAAGAAATATGTAAAGGGAAAGAAGTGTGCATAAGAAATATGTAAAGGGAAAGAAGTGTGCATAAGAAATATGTAAAGGGAAAGAAGTGTGCATAAGAAATATGTAAAGGGAAAGAAGTGTGCATAAGAAATATGTAAAGGGAAAGAAGTGTGCATAAGAAATATGTAAAGGGAAAGAAGTGTGCATAAGAAATATGTAAAGGGAAAGAAGTGTGCATAAGAAATATGTAAAGGGAAAGAAGTGTGCATACTAAATATGTAAAGGGAAAGAAGTGTGCATAAGAAATATGTAAAGGGAAAGAAGTGTGCATAAGAAATATGTAAAGGGAAAGAAGTGTGCATAAGAAATATGTAAAGGGAAAGAAGTGTGCATAAGCAATATGTAAAGGGAAAGAAGTGTGCATAAGAAATAAACACATGATGTCGGGACAAGCCCTCGAGTTAAATATGTAAAGGGAAAGAAGTGTGCATAAGAAATATGTAAAGGGAAAGAAGTGTGCATAAGAAATATGTAAAGGGAAAGAAGTGTGCATAAGAAATATGTAAAGGGAAAGAAGTGTGCATAAGAAATATGTAAAGGGAAAGAAGTGTGCATAAGAAATATGTAAAGGGGAAGAAGTGTGCATAAGAAATATGTAAAGGGAAAGAAGTGTGCATAAGAAATATGTAAAGGGAAAGAAGTGTGCATAAGAAATATGTAAAGGGAAAGAAGTGTGCATAAGAAATATGTAAAGGGAAAGAAGTGTGCATAAGAAATATGTAAAGGGAAAGAAGTGTGCATAAGAAATATGTAAAGGGAAAGAAGTGTGCATAAGAAATATGTAAAGGGAAAGAAGTGTGCATAAGAAATATGTAAAGGGAAAGAAGTGTGCATAAGAAATATGTAAAGGGAAAGAAGTGTGCATAAGAAATATGTAAAGGGAAAGAAGTGTGCATAAGAAATATGTAAAGGGAAAGAAGTGTGCATAAGAAATATGTAAAGGGAAAGAAGTGTGCATAAGAAATA